>BPLR01015931.1:0-32097 GCA_021605095.1 Caerostris extrusa | reverse complement strand
GTTACGTATTGCTGCTTTTTAATTTCATGTCTTTCTTGTGTAAGTAGTCAACTATTTTAATTGCTGTGCATTTTTCTTTTTGTTTATTATGCATAAAAATTATTTCTTTAAATTTTTTTTTTACTTCCTTTGTTTTAATTAATTTTAAAATGAATATAAAACATTCATTTTTTTTGTGCTGCCTATACATGAGTTGCGGTAAATTTAACGTCTACTGGCTTCAATAAATTATGCATCCCTGATGTAGGAGAGATAGAAATAAGTATAATATATATTTTCAAACTTTATTTATTTTTATTATTATATATTCATTTATTGTTTATTTTAATGTTTACACATAAATGAGTATAAAACATTCATTTTTTAAGCTTGCCCATAAATTACGGTAAATTTACCAGGCCAAGAGCATCGGTAATCTATACATCTCTGATATATGAGAGGTAGAAATAAATATAATTTTTTTTCAAATTTATTTACTTTAATTGTTATATATATTTCAATTATTTCACTGTTTACATATAAATTAGGAGAAAGGAATCATATTTTATGCTGCTCATAGATAAATTACGGTAAATAGATATTCATATGTAAATTACGGTAAATTTATTATGTCCACGGCATGCATCAGCAGTTTATACATCTCTGATATATGAGAGGCATAAAAAATAAATATATGAAATAGATTTTAAATAAATTTTATCTTCACAGGTGCGTAGAAATCAGACTTTCTAACGCATAATTTAATAAATCTTTACTTTTGAGAAATAATCGACTGATTCTTCAAGTCACAAAAATCAATCGCCATTTTAAATTACTTTTAAATGACATTTTTCAAGATCCAGTTAACTTGATAGCAATGAATACCGTAATCCACCAATAAACCATTTCTTGTCACACGTCTTTCTTTTGTTTTCTTTTTCAACTTTCTTTTCTCGTTGCTAGTGTGCACTAAGTCAGATAACTAGTTTGTTGTGATTATTTTATCTTTAACTAATATAGTATGTCTCAGGGGTCATTGTATGTCTATTAAGTGAAGGAAATTAAAATGGAAATAAAACTTACAAAAAAAAAAAAGGTTACAATTATATTTGTTTAAAAGAATGCAAATGTATGTATATGTATGGATTTTTTTCTTTGTTTAATCCGTGGCCTTTATTGTTTAAGAGTAAAAAAAATGAATTACTGTGCATTTTCTTCTTTATTTTGCATAAAAATTATTTTTTAAATTCTTTCTTTTACTTCTTTATTGTAATAAATTTTAAAATGAGAAAAAACATTCACTATTTTTGTGCTGCCCATAGATAAGTTACGTAAATTTATCCAGTGCACGGGCTTCAGTAATCCTATGCATCTCTGATGTAGGGGGTAGGAATAAATATAATATATTTTTAAAATTTATTTATCTTTATTACTGTTATATTTCAAATATTGTTTATTATAGAGTTTGCATATCAAGGTTTTCGATTCAAATCATTCATATGTTTGTGTGGTTCGCCCACTTTGAAACCGTAGGTCGCTATCTAACAGTCGTAGAGCGTTGCGGTAGTCTCCGCGTCCGTAGCTTATTTTCAGGCTACACGAGATAAAAATAAATAATAACGTCAGCGCAGCTTTTAAGGCCTCAAAGACAACTGTCTATTTTGCCAGCTGCATTAGAACAAAAAAATTCATATATTTTGATTATAATGCTTACATATAATAAAAGTCCAAAACAGTAATGTATGCATGCTTAATATATGAGAGATGAAATAAATATTACGTTTCTTTTCTTAAAAAATTATTTTATTATTATATATTTCACTCTTTACATATAATCATATAAAATAATCATTTTTAAATAGAGAAGTTTTAATAGATAACGACGGTAAATTTACCAGGTCGGCGAGAAATTTATGCATCTCTGATGTATCAAAGGTATAAAAAATATAATATAAATTTTTGAAACTAATTTAATCTTCACACGTGATTAACATCAGACTTTCTTACTGTGCATAATTTAATAAATCTTTACACTTGAGAAATAATCGACTGATTCTTCAAGTCACAAAAATCAATCGACATTTTAAATTACATTTTTCAAGATCCAGTTCCTTCACGGCAATGAATACTGTAATATACCAATATAAGAATATCTGCTGTGTGCCGCAGCCTTATATGACAATGCGACTCGTTACCATTCTGAAATATTCCGCAGATGGCTATATTTGTCAATTATAAAAGAATTGAACCCATTTGTATGTATATTACGCTTCCCACACCTATTTAAGCTGATGATCGCCATTCAGAATAATTCAAAAGGAAAGCTCTTTGTCTAATGCATCTTCAAGAGAGAGATGAAAAGCCATATCTTTCTTTTTTCTTAAACTTTATTTTCTCTTTTGCTGGTGTGCACCAAATCAGATAACTAGTTTGTTGTGGTTATTTTATCTTTTAACTAGTATAATGTGTCTCAAAGTCATTGTATGTCTATTAAGTGAAGGTAATTAAAAGGTAATCGTCAGCAATGATATTCGTTTAAAAGAATGCAAATATATATGCATTTGTATGTTTTTTGCTTTGCTTAATTTCGTTGATTTTATTGTTTAAGTAGTCAAAATAATGCTAATAACTGAGCATTTTTCTTGTTTATTATGCATCATTCTTTAAATTCTTTCTTTTACTTCATTTTTACTGTAATTAATTTTAAAAGGAATATAAAACATTCATTTTTTTTGTGCTGCGGTAAATTTATTAAGTCCACGGGCTTCAGTAATCTATGTATCTCTGATGTTCGAGAGGTAGAAATAAATATAATTTATTTACTTTTTATTATTAAATATTTCGTTTATTGTTTATTATAATGTTTACATATAGATGAGTATGACACATTCATTTTTCATGCTGCCCATAGATATGTTATGGTAAATTTACCAGGTTCGAGGTCTTTATAATGTATGAATCTTTGATCTATGAGAAGTACAAATAAATATAATATAGATTTTTTTTAAATATTTTTCTTTTGTTATTATATTTTACATTTATCATTTATTACAATGGTTACATATAAATGAGTATAAAACATTACCGTATTTATGCTGTCCATGGATAAGTTACGGTAAATTTGCCAGGTCCCCTGGCTTCAGTAATCTGTGTATCTATGAAGAATATTAATTAGTATTAAACATTCCAAAACAAACCACAAATTTTCAATCGTTCATAAAATACACTCATGTCCATAAATTAAGGATAATGAAGTTCCGGCAAAGAAAGAGACAGAAGCAAAACAAATTTGACGTATTTTAAAGTCTATTTATTAAACAAAAGGTAAAGAGCAAAAAGATGTTTGACATAATTAATAAAAATTGCGATTTTTACTCCCTGGAGCAAATTTCAAAAAAGAACCTATTTACAAAAAACAGTATAACATGGTTAGTATGATGGTTAATATCGAGTATGTCTCCCGGACGATGCAATACAGGCCTTACAACGCCTAGGCCTGCTGAGTATCGAATTATCAATCTGATCTTGGGGAATATTACACCACTCATCAAGCAATGCCCTCCGAAGTTCCGGTTGACAGGCGGGAGGGGGTTGACGGGCTGCAATTCGTCGGCCAAGCATATCCCACACATCCTCTATTGGATTCAAGTCCGGTGAGTATGCGGGCCAATCCATACAGGTGATATCTTCCAATTGAAGGCATTCGTCTGCAATGTTTGCACGGTAAGGACGGGCGTTGTCATCCATAAACAGAAATTCAGCACCCATGGCGCCAGAAACAAACATACATGCTGTTCCAGAATGACATCCCTAGTAGATGTGGCCTGTCATCGTTACACTCTGAACATGCAGGTCAAAACTGGAACCAAGAATAATTCCTCCCCATATGATTCGTCCTGCACCACCGTAACGGTATCGTTCAATGGTGTGTCTCTCTTGGTGGTAACGGGTACCTGGCGCTCTCCATATGAAAGTCCGGCGCGAATCAGACTGCAAAAAAACCTGGACTCGTCGGAAAACATCACACATACCACTGTTGCGGTATCCACATATAGACCAATAACCACCTACGAGCATATAGACCAATGTGCCAAGCGTCTGTACACGGTCTGCCTTGAAACTGTCGTACCGGTAGCTGAAAAGAGCTAACGAGACAGGTCTGATGCTGTGCTCCGTCTTTTCTTTTGGCAGTAACTGCTAAATACCGGTCCTCATTCGGCGTTGTAACTCAGGGGCGACCTGTGCTGTAACATCTACACATTACCATCATCTTGGAATCGTTGCCAAAGCCTGGAGATGACACTCTGGGCGTTTCCAAGTTCCTCGGATACTTCCAGCTGGGTACGTCCACATTCCAGTCGTTTGATAATTCTACCGCGTAAAAATCCTCCAAATGCTTCCTTTGTGCCATAACTATGCGGTTATTGCAAATGAAAGGCTTTTAAAGCGCTTGTGAACAATTTTACTTCTTTGCCACCATTCCTTATATACCCCGAGCTTACACCATCGTCATTGTGACGTACTATTCGCGCCATCTGGTGGTTTCCTGTAATTTGCATATTCTTCTTCAAAATGTGTGTGATAATTCTACATGTGAAATTTTTTATTTTAGAGTTCAATTTCTGTGTGATTCTGAATTATCCTTAATTTATGGACATGAGTGTACTTTTTTATTCATCCACTCAAGTTCAAATACTATTGTACTATTTGCAGTGGATGTCACTCGATGTTAATGCAGTTTTTTCAAATATTAATTTAGTAATTAAATTTAATTAATTAATTTCAGTTTTTTTAGATTTAAGTTGCATATATCTACCAATAGATGGCGCCAGATAAATTTAAAAAAATGAATGAAAATTATTTATAAAGAACTTTCTGCAATAGAGTGAAATAAAAGTAGAATTGACTTTAATTTTTTTTTTTTTTTATATTACTTGTTTCTTTTTAACTTTCTTTGCTCTTTTGCTGGGGTGCACCAAGTCATATAAGTAGTTTGTTGTGGTTATTTTATCTTTTAACTAGTATAATGTGTCTCAAGGGTCATTATATGTCTATTAAGTGAAGGCAATTAAAATGGAAATAAAAACTGAGAAAAAAATGTTAAACAGTTATATTCGTTTAAAAGAATGCAAATGTATGTATATGCATGATTTTTCTTTGCTTAATTTCGTGTCTTTCTTGCGTAAGTAGTGAAAATAATTTTAATTACTCTGCATTTTTCTTGTTTATTATGCACAAAAATTATTTTAATTTATCCTTCTACTTTTATTGCAATTCTTTTTAAATGTTTTTCTTTCGAATTTTTAGGATATTAATTTAAAAATTATTTTTTATACTTTTGTGGCTATTATGTTACTTTTAATATTATTAGCGGTAAACATGTACATTGTAAGCATGTTTCAATCATTGTACATTTTTCTTGTTTATTATGCACAAAAATATTTTTTTAATTTCATTCTTTTATTTTCTTCATTGTAATTTATTTTAAATGTTTGTTTTTTAATTTTTTTTAAAAAATTAATTTTATTTTTAAAATATATTGTGGCTGTTATGTTATTTTTAATGTTATAAGTCTGTAAATATATTTTATTTAATTCTTCAATTTATAAAATTTTATTGCTGCTTATTTCTAAAAATTAATAAGTTGATGAATTAAATCAAATTAGTTATATATATATATATATATAGACATTATAGACAAATTATAGACATATATATAGAGAGAGACATTTTAAAGTTAGAGTGACTTATGTACTCGTAAATAAAAAAATCTGAAATTTGCTTTTGCAATTTAAGGTGAAATAGCCCACCAAATGCCAGAAGCGGTACATATCCGGTATTTGAATTTTTATACTCGGATTTAAACATTCGTGAATGCTTAAATGAGGCTAAAAATGATGATGATGTACGCTTTTTTAGTTTCACAAGTTTAGTAAAGCGCAACGGTTTCTAACAAAAACATTTACGGTAATTATTCAAACACATTAGAGGTTCGTAAATGCCAAAGGTGGTAATTTCCATCTTTCCGACTCGTACCGATCAGGAAGACCAACAACTTTAGACAATGACATGTTAAGGGCGGAAGTGGAAGCAAATCCGTGTCAAACAATCGAAGATTTTTCAAACCCTCTTAACCAATCTTGGTCGACCATCCAAGAATATTTGCAGCAGATTGGTAAAGTAAGCAGAATAGGTGTTGTTTGGGTCCGGCACATGATGCTGAATTCCGATCTACCATATGCACCTAACTCAGCGGCCCAATACAGAAGAGTTTTGTCCTGGGAATTACTGGAGATGCAAAGGGTCCTCTATGATAATCCAAAACTCAAATGGCAGTGGCTCTAAACATAAGTACAGTCTTTACATCCCAATAAAGAGACTTTTTTGTTTAATGGAGTATTCGTTGGGTTGTTCATTTTGAAATGCTGAAACGTGGACAAACGGTCAATGCAGACCTTTACTGTAACATTTGAATAAAGTAAATCAATCTTTAATTGAAAATATACCTTTCGAGCGATTGTTTAATAAAAGAAAAATATGGTGTTATTCTGCAACAAACGATAAAAAGACCACACTATTTAAACGGAACCCTGGAAAATTAAATGAATTGGGATGGAATCTATTGCCTCACACAACATACACGTTTTATCCGAATTATTGCCAAATCAGATTTTTCCATTTATTACGATCGTTACAACCTTCTTTTAGTAAAAAAAATTTGAAAATTCGATGATATCAAAAATACTATCTCTAGATTTTTGCTCAAAACCCAATTAATTTTTATCGATCTGGCATTGAAAATTTGCACAATGATGACCAAAAGTTGTTGATAACGAGGGTTATTACATCATTGATTAAAATAAAAACTTGCTAATATTTATTAGTTTGAATGTTAAAAAATGGCGTTAAATTCGGTAGCCCTAATGTTTTAAAAAAAGCATTTAGAATAAATAATGCAAAGTAAAATACGAAAATTTGAAAGCCAAAGCTTACAACTATGAAAAAGCGATCTTTCAATCTTTTATCAAAACATAACAAACTACAATTATACTGTTCATAAAAAATTTTTTAATGCTTTTTAACAAAAATTGAAGGCAAATTAGATTATGTCTCAACTAAATAATGCTACTAAAATATATAATAATATATGCTTCCTATTTCCACATATTCTTTGGCATTTAAAGTTCCGAAATTTATCAACCATTCTTTCCGATTAAGAAGAATGTTTCTTTTTAAGAAAAGAAAATGTCACGAAAGTTGATGTTTTATAAAAACAAACATACCAAAAAAATCATAAAATATTTTCCCGCTAAACCGAATCAATAATAGATAAACATTTATTCCAACACAGAGTTCGTTTTTGTCCATTCGCATTTTAAATATTCACCCTACATTTTGCTAATCCTTTTTGTAGGGTTGCCGTTTTCGAAACATCTTAGCATCGATCTTTCATCTATTTATCTCAAAACAGAGATGACATTTTTTTTAGTGTCCTTTTGGAATTATTTTAGAGAAAAATTAAATTCTGAGGCTTTTTTTTTTCAATGGAGATGGAAATGTTTCTGTGCCTTCTTGTCATTTTAATCCTCCCTAAATCAAAGGAATTTCTTGGAAAAGAATTTGGAATAAAGACATCAAATTTTTATTCCGGATAAAAACTTGTGTTTTTATTTCGCTGGATATTTCTTTCTCTCTGATTTTACTGATGCTTCTCATCAATTTAGGCTTGATGCTACACCGCCATGGACTTTAAGAACCATTTTTCTCCATTTTTTACCTAAAAAAGAATATCTCAAATTGAGATTTTTGAGAAAGCTTAATGTAAATGTCGGAGAAATACTAAAAAAAAGCCAAAAATGCATCAAGACGTTATGACGAGATGAAATTTATTGAAATCTTGAAAGGAATTTCTGAAAGATTTTAGGTAAAATTCTGATGGAATAAATTGAATCCATGGCTAAAATGTTTTTTTTTTTATACAATAAGGAATTTTAAAGATACTATTTTCTGAAATGCTATGAAAAAATCAAAAAAATGAAAAGGATTCGAAAAATTGAATTTGAAATTACAGAACAAAAAGTAAAACTAATGATATCAACTTTATTTATATTTGCATTATTAATGCATCAATTATTGAAATCGTTTCTCATAATCTACCTAAAATATATAATATTATTTCAAATTAAGCATCACAATTTTACTATTTACTTATCATGATGTTCCATAGTTTTTGTAAGTAACGATTTTCAATCTTTTTCTGAATAATTGAACTGAATCTAAATCTCGAATTTTTTTTAGTTTTTTTACCTGAAACCTCTATAATTCTTCGTCTTCAAGGCGGCCTGATGGCCAATTGGATAGCGCTCTGGCCTTTGGTACCACAGGGTTCAGGTTTGTATTCCGTAGGTGGCATGAAAGTTTGTGAGTGGTTCAGAATCCACGTTAAACTGTCGGTCCCGGTCAAATTAGCCTAAAGTGTGCAGAAAAAGATCGTAGAGCGACATACCATCACCAGGGTCACAATTTTGTAAGCATCTTAACATCGATCTTTCATCTATTAATCTCAAAGCAATGATGACTTATTTTTTAGTGTACTTTGGAATTATTTTGGAACTTTTCAACAAAATGAAGACAACTATGATTACATCTCAACTAAATAATGCTGTTAAGAATATATAATAATATGTGCTTTCTATTTCAGCATGTTGTCTAGATTTTAAATTCGAAATATATGAACCATTCTTTCGAATTAACAAGAAGGATTTTTTAAAAAAAAAAAATGCCACGAAAGTTGATGTTTTTTATAAAACAAACATACCAAAAAAAAAAGCATTAAATATTTTCCCGCTAAGCGGAATAAATAATAGCTCCATTTTTTCTCCAACACACGGTTCATTTTTGTCCATTCGCATATTAAATATACACCCTTCATTTTCCTAATCCTTTTAGGGTTGCCATTTTTGGGAACATCTTAGCATCGATCTTTCAGCTATTTATCACAAAACAGAAATGACATTTTTTTTAGTGTCCTTTGAATTATTTTAGAGGAAAAATTAAATTCGTTGAGAGTTTTTTTTTTTTTTTTTTTTGTCGGAGATGGAAATGTTTCTATGCCTTCTTGTCATTTTAATCCTCCCTAAATCAAGGAATTTCTTGAAAAGAATTTAGAACAACGACATCAAATTTTATTCTATATAAAAACTTGTGTTTTATTTCGCTTGATATTTCTTCCTCTGTGATTTTACTGATGGTTTCCATCGATTTAGGCTTGATGCTACTCCGCCATGGACATTAAGAACGATTTTTCGTCTTTTTTTACAAAAGAATAATATCTCAAATTGAAATTTTTCGAGAAGGCTTAATGCAAATGTTCGGAGAAATTCTAAAGAACGCCAAAAAATGCATCAAGACGTTATGAAGAGATGAAATTTATTAAAATCTTGAAAGGAATTTCTGAAAGATTTTAGGTAAAATTCTGAAGGAATAAATTGAATCCTGAAAAATGCTTATTTTTTCTACAATAAGGAATTTTTAAAGATAATTTTTTCTTGAAATTTACTATGAAAATGAAAAAATGCAAAATCTGGAAAATTGAATTTGAAACTACAGAATAAAAAGTAAAACCAATGATGCCAATTCTGTTTCACCTATTTGCATTGTATTAATGTGCATCAAACGTTTGCTAATAAGTTTTATACATAGCCTATTTTTCAATTTAGAATTAAAATAAAAGCTGATATATTTTTTGTGTACTTTATTATTTTTTTTTCTAATTATTTATATGTACTATTTGCAGCCCGTAATAACTTATGCTTGCCCGGTTTGGGGTACTGCTGCAAGGATTAATTTCATTAAACGTTTTGAAAATAAGATCCTTAGAATGATCACTAGTTCTCCATGGTACTTTAGAAATCCGTCGTTGTTTAGCCCTCCCTAATAGTCAAAATTTTATGCTGAAGCTTGCGAATAATTTTTACGCAAATCTAAACTCTATTCCGAATGATGAAATTCGTAATCTTCCAAGATATTTGTTTTACCGGAAAATGCATCAAACGGGCGTCTCTGCATTTTGCACCAGACCTAGATCCTTGTCATCATTTCTAGCATGATTACTCTACTTTGTAGTAGTTTTCATCTGTTCAAAGCTTTTGTATATTTTTGTGTCATGCATTGTATATTAATTGTTGTTTGTATTTATTATACTTAGTAGTTTTCGTAGTATTAATTGTTGTTTGTATATATTATACTAAGTAGTTTTCACGTAGTATTTTTAGTTTTTCAATCTCTTTTTTGTCTTAATTTTTAATTTTGCATTTCTTATTTTCTCATTAACTTTGCACTTGTAAATTTTTATGTAATCTGGGCAACCATAGCACTTATTCCTTTTATTCTCTATGTTATTAATGTGTTTCTAATCTGCAATGGACTTTACTGTGTGCCACTATGGAGTAAAGGTCGAAAAATGACCAAGGCACTCCGTGAACTTAAATGATGATTATTATTTTTTAATATTCCAACAATCTTAAAATAAATTCAGAAAATTCATTCGTTTCTTTTAAAATATCCAAAAAATTTTAAATAATTTAATAAAACTATCACCAAAACTGTAGAGTTCATTATTTTGACTTATATTTTAAAGGCCAACACATTACTTAATTATTGAAATCGTTTCTCCTAATCTACTTAAAAATATAATTTTATCGCATATTAATAATCACAATTTTACTATTTCGATTATGTTCTACAAGTTTTGGTAGGTAACGCTTTTCAACATTCTAAATGATGGACAGAAACTCAATCTCAAATCTATGAAATCTCTATGATTCTTCTTTTTAATGGCGCATGATGGCCAATTGGCTAGCATTCTGGCACTTAGTACCACAAATCCTGGCAATGGCATGGATGTTTATGAGTAGTTAAGAATCCACGTTAAACTGTAGGTCCGGTATTATTAGCCTAACGTGTACATAAAATGGCACCAGAACGACAAACCAAACCAATCAATGGTGCAACAGCATAACAGTGGCCAAGTTCATCTGCGTACTGGCGCCTTCCTAAACATGAGTTTGCTTTTTTTTATTCATTTTACGGGGGGGAGATTCGACAGAACTACTCCCAACGTTTAACAGTCATATTAGAGCGGAATATACGGGATTTAACGAGTGGATTTAAAGTGGATTCCGAATCACTACAAACATCCATGGTACCTGGTGGGGGACTCCCGTAACCTGTGGCATCGAACTCAAGAGCCCTAGTCACTCAGTCGTCAGGGCCCTCCTCTATAATTAGCAGATTTTGTATTAATCAGACAGGCGCTCTGATGGTTGGGAGACAGATTTCCTGCTCGAGTCCCGAGTGCGCAAGAATGTTTGTAGCGGTTACGAATCCATTTTAAGCCATAGGTCTCCATCTAATCTGACTGTAGAGAGCTGGGCGTAAGTCTGAAAATCCTACCCCATAAAGAAAAATATCCATCAAGCTAGTCTGCTCAGATATTTCCAAATAATTAAAAAAAAAAAAGACTGAAAGAAACTAAAAATATTTTGATTGTCTTTTAAAGAATTTTAATAGCAGTAGAACTCATCAATAAGAAAAACACGGTCTTAACTCTTTTTTTCTCAATATACTGGAAGTTACTATAAAATCTGTCTAACATTCAAATCTTTATAATCTTAATTAATACTTTATTAAAAAAACTAATCTAAGATTTAATCTTTTAGCCTTATCATCTTAAGCCCATATTGCATATAAAAGGGTTTTTTATGGCACTTTATAAATATTTTTCTATTCTTTTCTCCAACAATTATTCCGAAAATTCTCCAAATCGTAATTTATTTTTAGTAAACAAAGGAATAAAAAAATAAGTTTTAAGAAATGGTCCATGATCTTTTATCGATAAATAAATAAATTTGAATAAACGGACATATACAACCGTTTTATCGACATATAAAAAAATATTTTAATCTAAATATTTTTATATTGAAAAAAATCATAAAATTTCCTTAATATATTGCATAAACTAAAATGTTTATGAAGATATAATAAAATCATAGCAACTCATTCATCACAAAACCATCCTTGAGTAACGAATTGGACATTTTCTCCGAAACACAAAATCCTATCACAGGTTGCTCTCTCGACCATCATTTGTTTGAAATGGGAGGAAAAGCATCATTTTTCCCCGCCTTCCTTCATCCTTTCCCGAATAATCCCTTCGGCATCGACCGTACCGAAAACCCTCCCCCATGCATCATCCGATGACTCGCCTTAAATAAGCACCGCCCTACACCCATCCCGGCCGTGGGAGAATGGATGGGGATTGCGGTCCTCTAATCTGCGAAGATAGCTGCAACTTTCGACCGGCGGACAAAGGGTTCAAGGCGCTTCCAATCACGTCTTAGGGCCTGCTCCTCGAAGCCCTAAAATAAATCAGCTGCAAAGCCCTCTGACCCAGAGGAGAACTTGGGGCATCGAATAAGTGTTGTCCACTGGAAAATGGCTGCTCATCTTCGTTCCTTTTTCTGCGGTTGTCTCAGGGTACAAAGATTGCAGGTGTTATTTTTGTTAGTGATATAAGATATACAGTATTTTAAAGTAATATTAAGAACAAGCGAGCACATGGTGGGAAGGTTAAGGGTTTGAACCACAAAATCCCATGTGTGCACGTATCAGCTTATTGTTCCTTATACTCAATTGATTTTTACTAAATATTTATCATTTCAATAAATCACTTTTCTAGTCAGTGCCAATTTAATTTTTTTAATGCAGCTGGCAATACAGAGACAGTTAATCTTTATGCCGTACGAAAGGGCTAAACCGCCATTATTCATTTAGCACTACAGAGCGGCAACGTGTAGCTTGAAGATAGGCTACGGACGTGAGCAATACTACAACCGCAACATTCTAAGTTTATATTAGACTGGCACCTACGGCTTAAAATGGATTTAGAGCTACACAAACTTCCGTAGCACCACCGGGTCTCCAACACAAAACCTGTGGTACTGAGCTCCAGAGAGCTAGCCACTCAGCCTCAGGTCCCATGTTTTCTAATATTGTTTCTAATAATAAATTATATTGCCTCACGAATTTCGTATATATATATTTTCATCTGTAAAAGCATTTTATCAAAATATTAAAGATATTTAAGATAATTCAGTCAAATATATTTTAAAACTAAGATCTTTGAAAATATATCTCAGCATTATAGAAACTTATTCAAATATGAGTTACGAATAAATCTTTTTTTTCAATACATTAGAAACCAGAATCCAATTTCCTGACCATGGATAATTTAGCAACCGAAAAGAAAAAAAAATTACTCATCATCCTTTATAAGCAAAAACTTAATAGACGGATATATACAATCATTTGTTCCACATATAGAAATCATTTCAATTTAAATATTTTATATTGAAAAAATCATTATTCCTTTAATCTATTGCATAAACTAAAATTTTATGAAGTTATCACAAAAATCACAGCAACTCATTCATCACAAAACCCTCCTTGAATAACGAATTGGGCATTTTCCCCATTCTATTCGAAACAAAATCCAATCACAGATTCCGCTCTCAGCCATCATTTGTTTAAGATAGTTGCGGAAAAGTATCATTTTTCCCCGGCGTTCCCTACATCCTTTCCCGAATAATCCCTTCGGCATCGACCGTACCGAAAACCTCCCCCATGCATCATCCGATGACTCGCCTTAAATAAGCACCCGCCCTACCCCCAACCCGGCCGGGGAGAATGGATGGGGACGCCGGTCCCTAATCTGCGAAGACAGCTGCGACTTTCGGCCTGGTGGGACACAAGGTTCGAGGACCTGAATCTTGTCTTAAGGCCCCCTCGAAGTCCCTAATAAATCAGCTGCAAAGCCCCTGCGACAATGAGGGAACTTGAGAGAGTCATCGTGGCACACGGCCGTTGTTGTCCACTGGAAAATGACTGGTCATCTTCATTCGTTTTTCGGTGTACGTATCGGGGTACGAAGATTGCTGGTGTTGGTTATTTTTTGTCACTGTAATACGTTATAAAGTATTTTTAAGTAATATTAAGAACAACGAGCACATGGCGGGAAGGTTACGCGTTTCAGCCACCCAAATCCATAAGTGAAATGTGTGCACGTATCAAGCTTATTGTCACTTATACTCCATTGTTTTTTACTAAATATTTATCATTTCAATGAATCAGTGTTTCTAATCAGTGACAGCGGCCGGATGGCTAATTGATTAGCGTTTTTAAAATTGGTATCACAGGCTTCAGGTTCGAATCCTGGCGGGGGTATGGATGTGTGAGTGGTTCGGAGTCCACGTTAAACTCTACGTCCCTGTCTAATTAGCCTAAAATGTGCACAAAAATTATTGTAGAGCAACAAACAAAACCAAACTAAGGGCAAACCAGCTCCAGGGTAGGGGGAATGTGGTGGGTTTGAGCCACCCAAAATCATAAGTGAAATATGTGCACGTGTTCAAGCTTATTGTCACAGCAATTGTTAAGCTTTATTGTCAATTGTTGCTTATTGTCAAGCTTATTGTTTTTTGTTAGATAATTAATATTTCAATGAATCAGTTTTCTCATCAGTGTCAATTTCATTATTGCGCTTTCATTTGCGTATTAAACCAGTGTTTTCGCTGCTTATTATTAAATGTTCATCAAGTATTGAAGTTGATGTTGTTGTTTCTTATAACGTTTGGTGAAATCTTGACCTACTGTTGAGCAGTAGGTCGGAGGGTCAATCCACTGGCTGCTTGTTGAAGACACTGTTTCATAAGCGAGATTTTTCGATGGCTTTTGTGATGTTCACCATCTTGCCTCGTGAGTCGGACTACATGGTGGAAATTTTCCGGATTTACCCCCCTGCGTTACGCAAGTGCTGAGTAGTTCCTCCAAAAGGTCCTCCCGGTAGCCCTCCTTCTTCAGCGACGCGGGAGCGACTTCCCTTACATACGAGTGCTCCATTACAACAGAAACTGCAACCCTCTTTCCCTCCACTAGGTATAAGACAACATTAAATTTTAATAGAAGGATATATGGATATAAAAATTTATGAGGTAAATAAATAGGTTCTATTTAAAGACAGAAAAAAATATTTTATTGCTTTCTCAAAATTATATAAAATATTTCATTTTTTCTATTATTTGTAATCCATAATAAAATATAAATTATATTTTTCACGAGTTCATTATATATAATCTAGTTTATAGAAATATTTTATCAAAATATTCCAGATATTTACAAAAGCAGTCAAATATATTTAATTAGCTAAGATCTTTACAGATTACAGAAACTTATTCAAATATGATTTACGAATATATCTTTTTTTTCTTTCCCAATACATTAGAAACTAGAATTCCATTTTAAAATCACCGTTCATTTAGATAACCAAAGAGTAAAAAAAAAAAAAAGGCAAAAATCAATCATACATAAAGGATACATCAAAAGGATCCTTTATGGGAAAAACTAGACTTCAATATACTGATATTTGCAACCCTTTTTTTTCCACATAAAAATATTTCATTCTAAATATTTTTATATTGAAAAAAAAAAAAAACATTTGTTTAATACATTGCATAAACTACAATTTTTATGAAGATATCACAAAATGACAGCAACTCATCTATCACAAAACCATCCTTAAGTAACGAATTGGATATCTTTCTCCGAAACAGAAATCCAATCCCTCGACCATCATTTGTTTAAGATGGGGAAGAAGTATCATTTTTTCCCGCCTTCCCTTCATCCTTTCCCGAATAATCCCTTCTGCTTCGACCGTACCGAAAACCATACCCATGCATCCTCCGATGACTCTCCCTGGAATCAGCGCCCGCCCTACACCCAACCCGGCCGAGGGAGAATGGATGGGGGTCCCTAATCTGCGAAGACAGCTGCGACTTTCGGCCGGCGGACAAAGGGTTCAGGGATCCGAATCTCGTCTCAAGCCCTCCAATAAATCAGCTGCAAAGCCAGCAACCCTAAGGAGAAGAGGGGTGGGGGCAGGGAGTCGTTGTGGCTTATGGCCTTTGTTGTCCACTGGAAAATGGCTGGTCGTCTTCATTCGTTTTCTGCGGACGTTTGATGGTACGAAGATTGCTGGTGGTTATTTTTCAATTTCCTATTAGTTCAAACTTTCCCTATATATATTTACATATGTTGCTCAAACTTTCAATCGGTAATTAAACACTTTTTATTCATCCACTCGAGTTCAAATATATTTTTGAACGTGTAGTGGAGGACACTGGATGTTAGTACAGTTTTTTCAAATATTAATTCATTAATTTAATTTAATTTATTTATTTTATTTTTTTTAGATTTAAGTTGCATGTATCTACCAATAGATGGCGCCAGATGTAAGAGGAAAATTACAACTTGGAAATGAAACCTTCCATTTCAATTCCTACTATTAGTTCACACTCTCCCTATATATATATATCATGTTCAAATTTTCAATCGTTAATAAAATACTTTTAACTAAGATAAAATTTTTCTTTGTTGGCCTAAGTAGGGATTGACATTACATTTTTTTTTATTATTTGTTTTATTAAATATTTAGTATTTCAATGAATCAGTTTTTTCTAGTCAGTGTCGATTTTATTATTGTGTTTCATTTGTCGATTGAACCATTTTATCAAAATATTAAAGATATTTACAAAATAGCCGTCAAATATATTTAATAAAGTAAGGTATTTATAGATATATATATTTAAACGGGAGTTATTAATATATATATTTTTTTTTTTCAATACATTAAAAAAATTAATCTCCAAAGCATCGTTTATTTAGCAATAAAAAAAAAAAAAAAGCACAATATCCTATATCTGAAAATCTTAATAAATTTTATTAGAAAGATCTACCAATAAAAAGTATTTATGAGGTAAATAAATAAGTTCTTTTTAAAGAAAAGAATAAAACATTTTTATTGCTTTCTCAGAATCATATGAAAGCATTTTATTTTTTCTAATGTTTCTAATCCATAATGAAAACATAAATTATATATCACCAGTTTATTATATATAATCTAATAATATAAACATTTTATCAAAATATTAAAGCAGATATTTACAAAAAAAAGCGGTCCAATATATTTAATAAACAAATGTTTTTATAGATATATTAGCAGACCCGGCCACGCGTTGCTGTGGCTTTCTTGTATTTCGCTAAATTATTAGATACTATAATTGGTAGTGTTAAGGAAGTGATTGGTAAAGAATGATGAAAAGTTCAAATTAAGCTTCAAAGAATAGAAAATGTTTAATTTTTATTTATTTAATAAATGAGGTAGATAATGTTGATTTTTAACTCTGTTTTATAATTATTTTACCAAATTTAATTTTTAATAATCATTACTTTCATTTATCTAAGAACTAAGTGATGAACAATATTTCTTGATAATCTGTCTTACGTCAAAATAAATAAATTCGTTAAATAATTTAATAAGTTGGTTATGATTTTCTAAAAGATTTTCCAACAATTCTACAATAGCTCTTTTTTGTACTTGCTTGTTCGATAAAATTATACTGACATCGAGTTGTCACACGTTCTTCAAAACTGCCCATAAAATAAATGTGAATAAATTTTGGCTCTTCGTTAGGTATTGGCATCAACGACCCGATCTTATGGTACACCTGACCTTGTATTTTGAATGTACTTTCAAAATTACGTCCATCGGATGAGAAAGCGCAAATTTTAGTTACGCCAAATGACGTCAATGGCGCCAAATGACGAAATATGAAAATCGTCGATTTTGCATTTAAATAAAAAAATGTGTATAAAACTATCCTATCTCTCAAGTTGGAACAAAACACACATTTAAGAAAAAAAAAGTTAAAATCGGATTGTTAGTTTCAGAGTTCATGCAGAACAAACATCGTGACACAGGAATTATATATAATAGATATCAGCATTATAGAAACTTATTCAAATATGAGTTACGAATAGATATTTTAATTTTCAATACGTTAGAAACAAGAATTTAATCTCCAAACAATCGTTTATTTAGTAACCAAAGAAGATTTGAAAAAATAACCTATGATCCTCTATCTACAAAAAAAGAATACATTTTAATAAACGGACATACACAACCGTTTATTCAACATATAAAACATTTTAATCTAAATATTTTTATATTGAAAAATAATCATATAATACTTATTTAATATATTACATAAACTAAACGGTTTATGAAGATATCATGAAATCATAGCAGCACATTCATCACAAAACCATCTTTTAATGACAAATCTGACATTTCCCCCGAAACAAAAATCCAATCACAGGTTAGTCTCTCCACCATCACTTGTTTAAGATGGGGCGAAAAGCATCATTTTTCCCTGCTTCATCCTTTCCCGAATAATCCCTTCTGCATCGACCGCACCGAAGACCATCCCCCTGCATCCTCCGATGACTCGCCCAGAAATCGGCGCCGCCCTACACCCAACCCGGCCGGGGAAAATGGACGGGGATGCCGGTCCCTAATCTGCGGAGACAGCTGCGACTTTCGGCCGGCGGACAAAGGGTTCGAGGATCTTAAGCCTGCCCCTCGAAGCCCCTAATAAATCAGCTGCAAAAGCCCTACGACCCCAAGGAGAACTTGGGAAGAGGGAGAGAGTCATCATGATTTACGGCCATTGTTGTCCACTGGAAAATGGCTGGGCATCTTCATTCCTTTCGGTGGACGTTTCGGAGTACGTAGAGTGCTGGTGTTGGTTATTTTTGTCCGTGTTATAAGGTATTTTAAAATAATATTAATAAAAAGTGAAACATTCTGGCTTTCGGTACCACAGGCTTCATGTTCGAATCCTAATGGCGGCATGGATGTTTGCGAGAGGTTCAGAATTCATTTTGAACTGCAGATCTCGGCGTAATTAGCCTAAAGTGTGCACAAAATGACCGTAGAGCGACAAACCAAACTAAGAACAAGCGAACACCGGGTAGAGAGACGATTGTGGGTTTGAGTCACCCAATTCCGTAAATGAAATGTTTGCCCGTGTTCAAGCTTATTTTCACATTATGCCACATTGTTTTTATTAAATATTAAAATTTCAATGAATCATTTTTTCGAATCAGTGTCAATTTCATTATTGCGCTTCCTTTTGTCGATTGAGCCCTTTTATCAAAATAATAAAGATATTTACAAAATAGCAGTTCAATATATTTAATAAAAATGTATTTATAGATATATATTCAAACAGGAATATATATCTCTTATTTTTTCAATACATTAGAAACAAAAATTTAACCTCCAAATCATTGTTTATTTAGTAATCAAAAAAGTAAAAAATGACACATGGTCCTATATCAGCAAAATCTTAATAAATTTTGTTAGAAGTTCTATCAATAAAATATATTCATGATGTAAATAAATAGGTTCTATTTAAAGAAAAAAATAAAACATTTTGACTGCTTTCTCAGAATCATATAAAAGCATTTTATTTTTCTATTCTTTCTAATCCATAATGAAAACATAAATTATGTATCACCAGTTTATTATATATAATCTAATAATATAAACATTTTATCAAAATATTAAAGCAGATATTTACAAAAACGTTGTCCAATATATTTAATAAACAAATGTCTTGTTGTTGTATCCCTCATTGACGGAAGGAAGAGGGGTGCATGGTTCTGTTATGATGGAGCAGCCGTAAGTAGGAGGTCTGCTCCGGCTCTTACAGTCAGGAGACAGGGACCGACGGCTTAAAGTGAACTCGAACCACTACAAACATACATGGCACCACCGGGAAAATGGCTGGTTATCTTCATTCGTTTTCGATGAACGTTTTGGGGTACGAAGATTGTTGGTGGTTGTAATTGTCAGTGCTATAAGATATTTTAATGTAATATTAAGAAAAGCAAATCATCCTGATGGCCAATTGGCTAGCGTTCTGTCCATTGGTATCACGGGTTCTCAGGTTCGAATCCTGGTGGTGGTATGGATGTTTGCGAGAGGTTCGAATCCAATTTAAACTATCGATCCCGGTCTAAACAGCCTAAAATGTGCTCAAAATGGCCATAGCTCGAAAAACCAAATATCAAGATGAAATGACTGGGGTACCCCTAGTACGTGAGGCTAGCAGTTAATTTTTAAATTTAAAGAAACAAAATTAATAAATAGTTTTAGGGAATTTTAAATAAATTTTATTTCAACAAATTTATATTTGTAAATTTTTAATTTTTAAATTTTGCCGTTTTATTCTGAGGCATTCTTAAGGTCCCAGTCTAATTAGCCTAAAATGTGCACAAAATAACCTTAGAGTGACAAACCAAACCTAACTAAAAACAAGCTAGCATCGGGGCCTAGGGAAGGTTGTGGGTTTGAACCTCCTAAACCCTTAATTGAAATGTGTCACGTGTTCAAGCTTATTGTCTCTTATGACACGTTATTTTTGTTAAATATTTAATATTTCAAAGAATCAGTTTTTGTCAATCAATCAATGTCAATTTCATTATTGCGCTTCCACTTGTCGATTGAACCATTTTATCAAAATATTAAAGATATTTACAAAATAGCAGTTCAATATATTTAATAAAGTAATGTATTTATAGATATATATTCAAACAGGAGTTATGACTATATATCTCTTTATTTTTTCAATACATTAGAAGCAAAACTTAATCTCCAAATCATCGTTTATTTAACAATCAAAAAGTAAAAAATCACATGATCCTATATGAGGCAAAATCTTAATAAATTTTGATAGAAGGTTCCATCAATAAAAAATATTTATGAGGTAAATAAATAAGTACTATTTAAAGAAAAATAAAACATTTTTACTGCTTTCAAAATCCTATGAAAGCATTTTATTTTTTCTATTGTTTCTAATCCCTAATGAAAACATAAATTATATATCACCAGTTTATTACATATAATCTAATAATATAATAATATAAGCATTTTATCAAAATATTAAAGCAGATATTTACAAAAATGCGGTCCAATATATTTAATAAACGAATGTCTTTATAGATATATATCAGCATTATAGAAACATATTCAAATATGAGTTACGAATATGTATATACCTTTTCATTTTCAATACATTAGAAACAAGAATTCAATTTCCATATCATCGTTGATTTAATAAACCAAAAGAAATAAAAAAAGACCTATGATTCTTTATCGGCAAAAATTTAGTAAGTTTTAATAAACGTATACATACAACGAATTTTTCAGTATATAGAAAACATTTCAATCTAATACATTTGTTTAATATATTGCATAAACTAAAATCTTTATGAAGATATCATGAAATCATAGCAACTCATTCATCACAAAACCATCCTTGAGTAACGAATCGGAAATTCTCCGAAACAAAACTCCAATCACAGGTTACTCTCTCAACCATCCTTTGTTCAAGAAGGGGGATGGGGAGTATAATTTTTTTCCCTGCGTTCCTTTCATCACTACCCGAATAATCCCTTCTGCATCGACCGTACCGAAAACCATGCCCCATGCATCATCCGATGAGCGCCCGCCCTACACCCGACCCGGCCGGGGAGAATGGATGGGGATGGCGGTCCCTAATCTGCGAAGGCAGCTGCGACTTTCGGTCTGCGGACAAAGGGTGCGAGAATCCCAATCTCGTCTTAAGCCTGCCCCTCGAAGCTCCCTAATAAATCAGGTGCAAAGCCCCTGCTACCCTGAGGAGAATTTGGGGCTGGTAATCGGGGCTTATGGCCATTGTCGTCCACTGAAAATGGCTGGTTATCTCCATTCGTTTTCGGTGGACGTTTAGGGGTACGGAGATTGCTGGTGGTTGTTATTTTTGTAAGTGTTATAAGATACATTCTATTTTAAAGTAATATTAAGAACAAGCTCTAGTATTGGGGGAGGAGGAGGTTGTGGGTTTAAGGCACCCAAACTCATATGGGAATTATTATGTGCACGTGTTCAAGCTTATTGTCATTTATGCCCAATTGTTTTTCGTTAAATATTTAATAATGAGATGAATCAGTTTTTCTAACCAGAGTCAATTATATTATTGCTCCTTATATTATTGTGCCAGTTTTCCCCTTCAATTTTATATTAAACTATTCAAAAACTGGCTCAATCGACAAATACTTGTCGATTGAGCCAGTTTTTTCCTTTTTAATGTTTAATATTAAACTATTCACTTTTTTCGATTCTATTAATTCTATTAAAAAGCAGCGGGTAATATTATGAATAAAGGAACTCAAATCAATATAGGAACAGAAGTCTTTCAGTTCCTCTGTATGTTTCATCGCTTTTTACCATATCCATGATTGTCGTTTAGAAATCACCAAGATAATAGAAAAGTAGAGCCTAATTTCTAACGTATATAATTGGCATTTTGCATCCCTCTCAAACCAGAATATGATAAAATTAGATGGTAATACTGTGTTTATTACCTCACTCTCACATATATTAAGGGTAACTCTAAATGTCCCATTAAAAATCAACAAAAATTGTTTATAGACATAATTCAACAATATTCTGTTAAACAAATCAGTCAAACCACACAAAACTACTTATCTTTTTTCTTTTGGAACAACTATAAACTTTATGTTTTATAGTTTTTAATAACTTTTTTTCGAGTGATGAGATCATTATCATATGTTGAATAAGGAGGGTAGCATCGGGAGCATGATAGCCGACTGACTAGGCTCGGTTCCATAGGTTTCGGCTTCGAGTCCCTGCGCTGCCTGTAGTGGTTCGGAATCCACTTTAAACCATAGATCCCGGTTTAGTATGGCTGTAGTATCAGGGTCCTCATGGCCGAGTGGCTAGCGCTCTGGCTCTCGGTACCACAGGTAACGGGTTCGAATCCCGGCGGTGCCATGTATGTTTGTAGTGGTTCGGAATCCACTTTAAGCCATAGACCTATGACCGTAGAGTGTCCGTAGAGTGTCACAGAGCACAATCAGACTTTTCAACCACAACATTCCCAAATGGGCAACTCAGTTCTAGGCACAGTGATGTGATGTGATGTGGTGTGGTGTAGTAGTAGTATGGCTGCAGGGCGTAGGACTGGCAACCCTACTCCGTAAAAAGAAAACATATCCCGTCTCGAAATCTGCCAGTAGGCCCATGGCCTTGACCCACCAACAGGCTATTGCGCCATTGATGATGATGATGAGGTGGAGGATTTCTTATCCTGCTTTGTTTAATGCAACAATGTTAGCAACTTAGTTTAGCCATTAATTAATTAGGAGTAAGGCAAATTAGTTTATTACAGACTTTAAATTTGTGCAAATAGATGCAAGCACAGCTTATTATTGTTTGCAATTATCCCTTTTTTATAATCATTCCATGAACCCTTCTGGCCTTGTTCCTGGTGGAAATTTTTCATGTTTCCTCCCATAAGATACGTTTATATGAGCGGTTGCGTTTAAAAACTTTTATTCAATCGTACAATTTAAATTAATATTATAAAAATATTGAAAAAAAATAATAAATAAGTTTATTAAAAAGGTGAATTATAAATGAGGGCCTGATGGTACTAGGTACCACAAGTTTCAGGTTCAGTTACTAGAGGTGCCATGGATGTATGTGGTGGTTCGGAATCCACTTTAAACCATAGGTTCCGTTCTGATATGACTACTACTATAACACCACAACACATCACTGTAGCTAGAGCTGAGTTGCCCCTTTAGAGTTTGGGAATGATGTGAATGAGAAGTCTGACTGGGCTCTGTGAAGCTCTGCTGTTCTATGAGACCGACATATATGCCTTAAAAAAGAAAAGGGACCACTACAAACATCCATGGCATCGCCAGGATTCGGACACGTAATCTGTGATACCGGGCGCCGAAGTGCAACCACTCGGCCATCAGGCCCCCATTCTATTGTGATTGTTGATTGTTGGGCCTAGGACTGACAACTTTACTCTGTAAAAAGAAAAAATCTCCTGTCTCGAAATTTACCAGTTGGCAGATGGCCTTGAAACACCATGGGGCTGTTGCTCCAGTGAAGAATAACAATTATCAATGGAGGTTGACAATCTTTCAAAATAAGGAATTTAAAAGATCTCTAACACAAAATATTCATTATAAAAAAAAAAAAATTATCCCACATGTAAATTAAATAAAATATAATATACCAAAAACAATGAATAATAAATCCAATTTCAATATAATTAGATTAATTGACTTTTGTTGTTTTTCTAACTAATCCTCAGTGTAGTGAGGTGCGGAATGGATATCCTATGAGTAGTCTACTCATGGAAGGAGAGAAAGGGGGCAGCTTCTGCTATGATGGAGCGCCCGTAGCTAGAAGATATTAATTGAAAACAGTATTTGTAATGAAGTCCGATATTAACAACCAAGAATTTTTGGTTATCCAATTGATCAAAGCGATGATTGGATGGCGTGATGGATGTGATTACTTAATGAACCATCCATATACGTAGTTGAACTGGAAAGGTATTTGAAATCAATACTTCCATTGAATTCATAGGAACTTTCACAAAATCAATATTTATTTATTTAGCGCGATAATAAATGAAAACTTAATTATTCAGAATTCAAATTTTTTAATATTTTTCTTTTTTTATTATTAAGTTATTTATTAATTGCTAATATCAAAATGTTTCAAATGTATTCTACTTAAATGCATTATTGCGATTATGTATGATTAAAAATAATAGTTTTCGAATTTTAATTTTAAATAACAGGATCCTAACATGAACTTTTTGGTTGCGTAGTAATCTCTATCTCCTACTTTGTGAAGGAGAGAAGTGTCTTAAGCTTTAAGCCCATTGGTTAGATAGAAAATGATATATATAGATATATCTATAAAATTAAAAAAAATGTATATTTACATTTACTACATATTTATTATAATAATATTTATTATTTATTCTTATTGTTGTTGTTGTTGTTATCGTGTCCATGGATTTAAAATATTATTATTAAAGATAGATGAATTTAAAAGTCTTCACGATAGCGGCCGCTAGCAATGGCGCCGCTTCACTATACAGGACTCTTAAATTATTATTTATTATAATATATTTATTATTAAAAATTGTCAATTATATGGTTATTTCATACCAAACTCATTACATTTCTAATTGTTTCGAGCAGTATAAAAGTATTACCTACAGATACAGACAAAATCATAAACATGTCTGCAAAAGAAAAAAGAGTTTGGTCTTTTTTTATCCTAGTGCGTCACAGTTGAAGATTATTTTTAAATTTAAAGAAAAAATTAATAAATACTTGTACGTAATTTTAAATAAATTTTATTTAAAAAAAAGTATGTTTGTATAATTTTTATAATATGGCATATATTTTTTTATGGTTATAATTTTTGCAGCTTTATTCTGAAGTATTCTTAATGCTAAACAAATTATTGTAATTAAAAAATAAATCAAGGCATTTACTTGTCAATTATTCAAGAATCCGTGTGCATCATTTCAGCAGCTGAGATTTATATTTAATCCTTTTCATTCAAAGATTTTTGTTGTATTTCAAAGTATCGTTTATCTTTGCGACAAACAAGGAACAGCGCAGACAGACAAAAGTAAGACAGTGTCTAGACAGTAAGAAAATGCTTGCGCAAACAGAAATTCTTTAGTTCTAAGCCAGGGAGGCCAACCCGCGGCCGCCTTGAATATTTTTGAGGCCTGAAAGATTCATCACACTTTTACAAAATATATTTATTTTAGAATGGCCAGAGTAGTGGAAACTAACGATGTATTAAAAAAATATATCATGTGTGCATCCATATATTCAAACATTAACTGTCAAAACGATGAGAAAAATTAACAGATATTGTCTGTTTTATTTATGAGTACGCTGAATAAATAAATTATATTCTGCGAACTCATGATGGATACGCATCTGGGAACTTCTAATGTAAAAGGTTCAGCGTTTCATTTTGAATGACATCAGTGACCATCCCTTGATATGCCTAGTTGATTGTTAATAGTAAAGCAAATCAGATTCTTAGTTGAAGTTGTTAGCGCTTTTGTTTCAATTTACATCTGCGAATCGTTTTTCTAAATCGAAATTGACCGAATACAAAACACGCTCAAACATAACGAGCACAATACCAATCACGATGAGCAAATACAGGAATTGAGATCGATTTGTAAAAGCTAAATGAAAGTGTAGAGTAAACAAATATCGCACTAGAAAAATAAATATTTTTAATGATTTCATTTTTTTTTTTTTACTTCGTTAATATTTATTATATTTCCTTTATCTTTTGTATATATTTCTTTACAATGTGTGTTCAGTATCGTTATTATTATATTATCTATGTTTGCATGTGAGAATAATAGTAAACACAATAATAGTAACATATTAATTTTAACAAATTAATAGTAATAATTAATAGTTTAAATTTTCCTCCAAAAATGGCTATTGTGGGTCTAAATCAAATATGGGGATATATAATTTTACACGCGGCCCGCGGAGTTAAGAGGCATTTCCAAAGTGGTCCGCACGATCATTTGGGTTGGCCACCTCTGGTCTAGACAATAAGTAAATGCCTGTGCGAAAAAGAAATTCTTTAGTTCTAAGCATTAAACTGTATAACCTTTCTAAATTTCAATTTTTTGTCAGTTTTAAATTTAAAGTCGACACGCAGCTCTTTAATAAAAGAAATACTTCAATGATTTATTTTAATTTATAAATAATAACGATCCATAATTTTTATTCAAAGCAGCTTAGTTTGCAATAATTATGAACAACACCCATAATTCAGAAAAGTCATTTGGTCTTTCACGGTCCATAAAAAACAGTTCATCATCATCAGGAAACTCCTAATCTAATAAACGATAGGTCAACCCCTCTGAGTGACTGGACATTCCACACCTCCTGGACAGTTAACTTCACACCTATTATGATAATCAGAAGGATTGTGAAATCGTCTGACCAGAAACACCATGTTACAATGACCATCCATTTCCTACCCCATCCCTCCTTTATTAATCGTGCTTCATGGAAAGGTATAGAAGAAAAAAAAAAGTTCCACTGACTTTTACATGTTAGAATAACAGTACACACAAAAAAACTATAACTCTTTATGTTTCAAATTTTCTCTCCAAAAATGTCTATAGAGAATTTAAATCTAATATGGGAATATGGAATATTATATGACCCGAGATATGATGCATTTCAAAGTGGCAAGCAAGATAAGTTGGGTTTGCCACGACAAGCATTAAACTGTATAAATTTTCTAAATTTTCAACTTTTTAAAACTTATATTTTCTAAATATTCAAATTTGTGAAGTTTAAATTTTAAGGCTGCACTTCAATAACATAAATACTTTGATGCTTTATTTTGATTTAGAAAGAGTATCAATCAATAATTTTCATTCAAAACAGATTAGTTTGCAATAATTGTTAACCACACTCATAATTCAGAAAAGTCATTTGGTCTTTCTCGACCCATAAAACAGTTGATAACCAACCGGAAAATCCCAATCTAATAAACAATAGGTCAACCCTCTGTGTGACTAGACATTCCACACCTCCTGGACAGTTAACTTCTCACACCTTATTATGATAATCAGGAGGATTGTGAAATCGTCTGACCGGAAGTACCGTGTTACGATGACCATCCATTTCCCATCCTTCCTCCTTAGCAACCGTGCTTCTCCTAAGGCAACAGTTTGAATACCGTCCAGAGAAACACCACGACTTCCGGGCACGATGTTGTGCGGTTATTACAAGGTTAGCGGCAGAAAAACCGCTATTGAAACGTGTCTAATTAATTATATGTGGCCAATAACTGCAACCGCGACACCGGTGAGAGTTAATGAAACAAGCTGTTTAATTACAAGGTAGGACGTGAAATGACTTGCTGGCAATAATGATAGCTTAGACTTTCTGTACGGAAATATAAAACTGCAAATCAGTGCTGGATTTAAACTCAGTATAGTTAGAAGTGTAGATGAAAATTTATATGTAATTGATCATCCTACAAATTATGAATATTTTCCCATATGAATATTTTATCATATATATATTTTCTCATGATATATATATATATATATATATATAGTACTGTATCAAAAAAGTAAGACCAATTATTTTTTTTCAAAAACTCTTTATTTATTCTTTCAAATTTATTTCATCGCCTAAAAAGTAATCCCTTCCGGACCAATACATTTATGCCAAATTTTTCCAATCCTCAATGAATTTTAAAAAGTCATCAGCATGGATGGTCTACAAAGTCCGCGATTCACGATGAATCTCATTCAATCCACTCAAAACGGTGTCCCCGGAATGGTCATTTGAGTTTAGGAAATATCCAGATGTCGCGCGGTGTGAATACGGTAGTTGTCGAACGTTGTGTGTTTCATTTTTGGCGAAAAAATCACGAAGAATCAATGCAGTGTGAGCTGGCGCACTCAGTGTTTTCGATACCAATCAAGATTTGACGCGTTTGAGGAAAAAAATGGAATTGACCGATCCTTTTGAAATTCCCACATCATCAGCAAGGTCTCTAATTGTAAATCGACGGCTTGCAAGCAACAAACCTTTAATTTTTTGGACGTGAGCTTCGTCGGTTGACGTGGAGTGTCGGCCAGAAGGCTCTTCGTCTTCAACGCGTTCTCTGCCTTCTTTAAACTGTTTATACCACTCCTAAATATTACTCAATTTCATTTTCGGGGAAAAATAAAAAATCACATCATGAGTTTGCAGAATATAAATTAGTTATTCAGCGAACTCATAACTGTAAACTCATAAAAAACAGGTAATATCTGTCCTATATTCGAAGAATATTATTTTAAAATCAAAGTTAATTTCTTCTCATAATTTCAACAGTTAATTTTTTAAATTAATAATTTCGATACTTGATTTTTTAATATATGGATTCACACATAATGAATTTTTTTACTACATTGATTTTCACTACATTGATCATTGTAAAATAAATATATTTTTATAAAAGTGTAATAAATTTCCGAATCCCTAATCCGAAAAAAATTTTCACAGTGGGTCGCGAGTTGGCCATCTTTGTGCTAAGTATTAAACTGTATAAATAAGTATTAAACTGTATAAATATTTTGTCAATTTTCAATTTAAACCAACTGGCAGCCCTTTAATAAAAGAAATGCTTCAATGATTTATTTTAATTTAGAAGGAACAACGATCAATTATTTTCATTTATTACAGCTTAGTTTGCGATAATTGTCAACAACACTCATAATTCAGCAAAGTCATCTGATCTTTCACGACCCATAAAACAGTTCATGATCAACCGGATACTCCCAATCGAATAAACGATAGGTCGACCTCTTTGTCTTCCCTCTTTGACATTACACACTCCTGGACAGTTAACTTCTCACACCTATTATGATAATCGGGAGGATCGTGATATCGTTTGAACGGAAATACCAAGTTACGATGACCATCCATTTCCCATCCATCCCTCCCCTACTAACGGTGCTTCTCCTAAGGCTACAGTTGAAATACCGTCCAGAGTAACGCCATGGCTTCCGGGCATGGTGTTCTGCGGTTATTACAAGGTTAGCGGCAGAAAACCGCTAATGAAACTTTGTCTAATTATGTGTGGCCAATAACTGCAACCGCGACATCGGTGAGAGTGAATGAAACAAGCTGTTTAATTATAAGGCAGGATACGAAATGGCTTGCTGGCAATAATGATAGCTTAGACTTCCCTGCAGAGAAATCTAAAACTGCAAATCAGTGGTGGATTTAAACTGAGTTGAATTAGAAGAATTATTGACAATGGATATGTAATTGGTCATCCTACAAATCATAAATATTTCCTACAAATATTTATCATATATATATATATATATATATATATATATATATATATATATAGGATGGAATATTTATAGGTAGATATGACACACTCACACTCGCGCTCGCGCATATATACAGGGTGATTATGATTAAAGTCCCACTTTCAAAATGCTGTAAAAGCGGAACCACTCGTCACAATGAGTTCAAATTTGAAATGAAGACACTTGAAGAAGGGGGAAAATGGTATGTATGAAAAAATTCCACTGGCTTTTACATGTTAGAATAATAATGAACACAAAAATAATAACTCATTATGTTTCAATTTTTCAACCCAAAAATGTCTATAGAGTATTTAAATCTAATATGGGGATATAAAATTTTATATGCGACCAGTGGAGTAATGATGAATTTCTAAAGTAGCCCACAAGATAATTTTGGTTGGCCACGAAAGTTCTAAGCATTAAACTGTATAATCTTTTTAAATTTTCAACTTTAAAAATTTAATTTTCTAAATATTCAACCGTGTTAACTTTAAATTTTAAGAATGCACTTTAATAATACAAATACTTGAATGCTTTATTTTGATTTAGAGAGAACATCAATCAATAATTTTCATTCAAAACAACTTAGTTTGCAATAATTGTCAACCACACTCATAATTCAAAAAAGTCATTTGGTCTTTCTCGACCCATAAAACAGTTCATCGTCATCCGGAAACTCCTCATCTAATAAACGAAAGGTCAACACTTTAGTGAGTGGACATTCCACACCTCCTGGACAGTTAACTCCTCACACCTATTATGATAATCAGGAGGATTGTGAAATCGTCTGACCGGAAATAACATGTTACGATGACCATCCATTTTCCACCCCTCCCTCCCCTTAGCTTCTCCTAAGGCAACAGTTTGAATACCGTCCAGAGTAACGCCATGGCTTCAGGGTACGATGTTCTGCAGTTATTACAGGGTTAACGGCAGAAAACCGCTAATGAAACTTGTCTAATTATGTGTGGCCAATAACTGCAAACAGACATCGGTGAGAGTTAATGAAACAAGCTGTTTAATTACAAGGCAGGGTATGAAATGACTTGCTAGCAATAATGATACCTTAGACTATATGTGCGGAAATCTAAAATTGCAAATCGGTGGTGAATTTAAAACCGAGTTAAATTAGAAGTTTGAATGAAAATGGATATGTAATTGGTCATCCGACGAATCATAAATATTCCCTATAAACATTTTATGATATATTTATACACATATATATATGATAGAATATTTATAGGTAGATATAACACACACACACAAACAAGCGCATATATACAGGGGATTATAATTAAAAAGTCCCACGTTCAAAATGCTGTAAAAGCGGAACCACTCGTCACAATGAGTTCAAATTTGAAAAGAAGACACTTGAAGAAGGGGAAAATGGTATGGATACAAAAAGTACCACTGATTTTTACATGTAAGAATAATAGTAAACACAAAAATAATAACTCATTATGTTTAAATTTTTCACTCCAAAAAAGGTCTGTAGTGGGCCTAAATCTCATATGGGGATGTATAATTTTATATGCGGCATGCAGAGTTAAGATGTATTTCCAAAGTGGTCAACAAGATCATTTTGGTTGGTCATGACTGTTTTAAGCGTTAAACTGTATACATATTTATTTTAAATTTTATATTTTGTCACTTTTAAATTTAAAAGGCGGCAGGCTTTATATATTGAATCCTTTATTTATATTTTTTATTTATATTATATTTATATCCCTTACATTTATATATTGAATCCTTTTCTAAATATAGTTGCCTTTATTCAAAAGGAAATTCAGTTAAATTTCGCTAGTCTGCAGTACGATAGGGCATTTAAAACAAGTTTCGTTGAAGACATAAAATTGAACTCATCTCGCTCATTCTTCAACATTCATGCCTTTAGAATGAATCTGAATCGACGTCACTAACTGAAAATTCATTATTTTAACGAAACTTGTGATTTTAAATGTTGGCGTCACCAGATTGAATTGAACAAACAAGTAAGTTATTCATTCGCTTGAAAAAAAAAGACACGAATTCCTCAACTTTTGCATTCTTAAATTTTGGACAGCTGATTAAATTTGCTTACAAATTAATAATTCATTAGATATAATGGAAGTTTACTGGCCAACTTAAATGTGAAAGCGATGGTAGTGACTAGTGAATATTGTGAACCAATCAACCATGTAGTGAAACCATTCAACAACAGCAACAACATCTACACTGACTTCTCCATCTTTCCAAAAATAAACGAAAAAATGCAAGAACCCAGAGCTGACAATGAATTCCTCACAAAAAGGCGAGAACTGACAAAAGAACACACCATTAGCACAGGCAGAGAAATCCATCTTGTATCATTCCACGATTAAACAGTCCATTTGTCTCTTTTCACTGCAACTTATTC
>BPLR01015930.1:0-36415 GCA_021605095.1 Caerostris extrusa | reverse complement strand
TGTTAAAAGGAATTTCCCGCTAGAATAAAAACAAGAACGTAGTTGGCGTTAGAAATTAAATAAAAGATGTTGTAAATGTGAAAATTGATTGGCGTCGCTATTTTGTAGTCTGATTTTTGTACCACTTGCATAAACCTTTAAAGCCGCCACAAGTCTTTCATTGTTCACAATATCCATCTGAGTTTTTTTTCCATAAAATTCACATGGCTGAGTCAGTAAGTTCAATCAATGTATGGAGGTGATTTGTGTCGTGCTAACATAAAAACTGTTCTATTTTCAGTTGCTTCTCCGTGGACTTGAAAATTAATTTCTGCATGTTATCCCATCATTCGTGTCATCCACAGATACGTTCAGGTTCAGTTGTAACCATCCCGCGTTCACCGCCAGCACGGAAAACAAGGCAGGTCGCAAAATACAACCGCTCGCTAAGTTGGTAAAATCTGGCTATTCGTATGGAACGATATTCCAAGAAAATTATATTTGATGTCCATTCTGCAGCGCCGAAACTTCCACAACAAGCTACAACATATGATCTGAAAATCTACGTGGCCCAACTCTATTGTTCACCACTTTTAAAAGTAAACTAAGTTTCTATAAAAATATAACTTGCTTGATCAGGAATGCAAGCAAACCAAATAGAAAGCAAGTCAGCGCTTCCGGAAAATACAAAAGAAAGAAGGAATTACAATTCGATTTTTACACAATGGGTTTTTAAAAGGTCTAGAAGTGAACTGGGCTAGCAATCAATAGCATTTTAAGAGCAATTGGTTTGTACTACTTGGTGCGCAGATCTACCTCCGTGGTGCACCTGGTAACACTTTTCAGTGGCTAAAAGATCTGCAACTTGGCATTATTGTTAAATTAATGAACTTTGTTTCAACTTATTTTGTTGTTGTTGTATGTTTTTTTCGTTGTTCTTTTTTTGCTGCAGCTGTTCATAATCTGCCATTGGAAGTAAAAAAGTTTATGCTACATAACTTTAAAAGTTGAATATAAACTAATTGAGTTTTATAGAGGTAAGTTTTAACATGAAAAAAAAACTAAAACATCGTTTTATTGCCAATGAGTAGACGAAGTTATGTACAAAGGATACTGTTCAATTGGCTACATAGAATATGGTAATTTGGAGACCTACTAAGACACCTGTTCAATTTTTGTATTATTTTTTCGTGTGTATATAATCAAAATTTTCAATATAAATTATATGATTGAAATAATTCTAAATTTTGATTTTATTTCTAAATTTTTATAGAATGAGGTTTCACCGCTTATAACGATTATTTTTTATGGAAATTTAAAATCATGAGAAAAAAATAAAGCAATTTTAAATACTCAGCGCGAAGATTCTCGTCACTGCCAGTTAATGTGGAAAATATTAATGTTAATAATAAAACGTTAAATAATATTAATGCTACTAATGAGGTTTTGAATAAAAGTGCAATTTATTTCATTTATTTTTAAAATGCCTAGAAATTCAGATTACAAAAAATTGTCAAAATGTTTTTTTTTTTTTTAATGTACATGAAATACGTTCGAATACCTTTAGTAGAATTAAAATGATTTCTTTATTTACAATTATTTTAACTTTTGCCAAAAAAGTTTTTAATTTTATCAGAATATTAAGTGTTATGATGGTGCAATAGATGCATTGCTTTAAAATATCTAAAAACACAGAGTGATTCTGATTAAAGTCCCATTTTCAAAATGCTGTAAAAAGAACCGCTCGTGACAATGAGTTCAATTTTGAACTGAAGATACTTGGAGAAGGGGGAAATGGTGCTACATAAAAAAAAAAAAAAAAAAGTTCCACCGATTTTCCCATACAATTTGGTATGACCTTGATGGGCTTTCCACTAACAGTGTCATAATAACTGTTGAATTACTTGGAAATCATTTTTCAAATGAATATTAAAAGGTTAAAAATGCTGATTACTAAGAAATAAATTAGAAAAGCATCACATAACTATTAAAAGGAAAGAGTGACACACTCCAACATTTTTAATTGACTGAGGCGGTAAAATCTCATGGCGCCCTCTAGTGTTACTCGAAGAAACTAAAAGTTTTTTAAAAGAGTTAAAAAATAAATGTAATATAAAAAGAAATTTTTTAAAGTCAATTCCTACTTTTTTCACTCTATTGAAGAAAGTCCTTTATAAATAATTTTCATTCATTTTTTAAGTTTATCTGGCGACATCTATTGGTAGATATATGAAACTTGAATCTAAAAAAAAAACTAAAATTAATTAATTGAATTTAATTACTGAATTAATATCTGAAAAATTGTATTAACATCCAGTGTCATCCCACTACAAGTTAAAAAAAAGTATTTGAACTCGAGTGGATGAATGAAAAGTATTAAGAACGATTGAAAATTTGAACAAGATATATATAGGGAGAGTGTGAGCTAATAGAAGGGAATTGAAAAAAAAAAAAAATGAAATTGTAACATTTAATTTTAAATCTAATACAATTTTTGCTACATTACTCCAATACCTAATAATGAATAAATGGAAAAGTTAATGTCATCGAAGGAATTAATAAAATTAAAGTTACCGGCTGTTTTCCTATTTCTCAAATGACGGGGAAAAAATTATTCTTTCTTGGAATTATCCCTAATGTGATGATTTCCCGAGCGGATTATTACTATTTACTATTATTGTACTATTCAGAGGTGGGGAGTGGGAGTCAACATTTTTTTAATGAGTCGGAATCTAGTAACGATTTAAAAATCCTACTCCCGAGTAATTTATAAAATAATTTTTATTTTTCACAATTGAGTGAATGAATGTTAAAAATTTAATGTTAATATTTCAATTCAGTAGCGGTTATTGACATATTCTCAGTGTCCTGTTGTGCGGGACGGGCATCCCGTGAGTAGTCTACTCATGGATAATGGGAAGGGGGCAGCTTTTGTTCTGATGGAGCACCCGTAGGTAGAAGTCTCACTTTTTTGCTCCGTGTCGCTTTTATAGTCATAGGAGACCGGAATCTACGGCTTAAAGTGGATTCGAACAGCTACAAACATCCATGGCACCACCGGGACTCGAACCCGAAAACCTGTGGCACCGAGCGCCGGAGAGCTAGACACGCGGCCATTCAAGCCCTCAATTCAATTGTATTCTTTAATAATACAGTCATTAGCAAAGCCAATGACTATTTTTTGTAGAAAACCAAATAAGTTTTCTCAGCACTGAGGCTTAAAAAAAGCTTTCTTGGATCCACATTTGAAGTTCTATTTCTATTTCTATTCTTCTTCATTAGTACAACATTCCATGGTTGGCCAAGTCTGCCCTGCCTACTGGCAGATTTCGAAGCAGAAGATGCTTTTTTTTTTTTTTACGAGGTAGGGTTTTCAGCCCTATGTCCAACTGTCTACAGTCATATTAAACTGGGATTTGCGGTTTAAAGTGGATTCCAAACTACTACAAACATCCACAGCATCAGAGGCCTGTGGCCCCCTAGCGAGTTTCACTCACCCATCATACCTCATTCTATTACTAATGGCAACTTATAATTAATGTACTACAAATAGAGCATCTTTTTGTGGTTTAAATGCATAATTTTCTTTTGCTGGTGTTAAGACATTCTGCAATACTTTGCTACCTGTCAATTTGGTATTGTTAACTTTTGAAGGACATATGTTTTTTTTTTGTAAAAAAATTCAAAGTACAAGTATGTCTCGTAAGTTAGCGCAAATACTACACCTTTAAAATATATATACAGGGTGATTATAATTAAAAAATCCCACTTAAAAATGCTGTCAAAAAGAACCACTCGTCACAATGAGTTCAAATTCGAACTGAAGATACTGAAAGAAGGGGGACACGGTACGGCACCCAAAAAAAAAAGTTCCACCGATTTTTCCGATTCAATTTGGCATGACCTAGCCGTGGTGGATGGGCTTTCCACTAACAGTGTCGCAACTGTTGAATGACTTGGAAGTCATTTTTTCCGTCAAAAACCGAAACAATTAAGCACGTTGAACACTACAGTTGGTTTAATGTGCAACTCATGCCAAATACGTTGTGACTTCGATTCAAAATATCACTGGCAGCTGAATTCACTTTCTTTATGTAGCTTACTGCCACTCTATTAATACACTTTGGAACTTTTTGGATGCCGTACTGTTTCCCTCTTCTTCAAGTATCTTCAGTTCGAATTTGAACTCATTGCGAGGAGTGGTTCTTTTTTGACAGCATTTTGAAAGTGGGTTGAAAGTTTTTAATTATAATCACCCTCTACTTCATTTGTTGTAGCACCTGAAACATTTTACACATCTTCACACTTCTGTTATTATGGACTGAAAGTCATAATAACCCACCAAATTTCCCACATATCTCAAGGACAGTGCCAACAATCTAAAAAAAAAAAAAAAAAAAAAATTCCATGAGCCCCGGAATTTTAAATTGAAAATTGGTCTTACTTTTTGGACACAGTAGTATCTGTCTGGATAAGTATCTATCTGGAGTAGTATCTATCGTCGATAATCAATTACTAAAAATCCGTTTAATATTCTTTAAAATGCGATTTCAGTTCCAATAGGAAAAAAAATAATAGGACAGTTCCATATATTTAATTTTCCGAAGTATTCAATGTTAAGAAAATATTTCAGATTATGAGTAGCTTTTTTTGTTCATAACGATATAAATTTTACTTTACAAATGTTATAAAATTTTAAAATTTGATTTAATCATTTATGCTAACACTAGAATTCTTCTTTTTTATTGGAAGGTTTATCAGCTTTCAGTTTCAAAATGAGTTAATCAGTAAACACTAAGATAGATTAAAACACTAAACAAGTATTATAAAAAAATTTTTTTTAAAGTTAATTCCTATTTTTTTTTTTTTTCACTCTATTGCAGAAAGTCCTTTATAAATAATTTTCATTCATTTTTGTAAGTTTATCCGCCGCCATCTATTGGTAGATATATGCAATTTAAATGAAAAAAAAAAAAAAACAACTTAAAATGAATTCATTAAATTTAATAAATGAATTAATATTTGAAGGAATTGTATTAACATCAAGTGTCATTCATCCATTACAAGTTAAAAAAATGTATTTGAACTTGAGTGGTTGAATACGAAGTATTTCATGAACGATTGAAAATTTGAACAAGATATATATAGGGAGAGTGTGAGCTAATAGAAGGAATTGAAAAAAAGACAGGTAAGTATTGAAGAGAATTTACAAAGGCCAAGATTGTTTGACGATGCAGTGCCTACATTTTCCCACTCTACCCAGTTTATCCAACAACAACGGAAAAAAGATAAATTAATAAATTATTTGAATGTAAAAATTGAAATTTATCAATTAAAACTGTGAGTAAATATTGAAATCATTTCTCGTTTATTTCTATGAAATTAGGAATATTTGTTTAAAAGTTTGAAGGGTTTTAAGACAGAGATAAAACTTATCAATAAATAATTTAAATGCTAAAGTAACGTGTACATTAATATGAATGGAAAAATTTGTTTTATAATAACACTAAAATCGGATTTACTATATTCTAAATAATTCTATTAGTTACTATGAAACAAAACGCGTGACGTCATAAAGCCGTCAGTTAGCAGTTCTATCTACCATGTCTTGAATTCACAAAGTAGTATGTAAACGGAGTAATAGACGTTAATATAATTGTCACATGATAGATTACTGTGCACTGTATTTTTTTTACAACTGACATAGTCCTATAATAGTATTTCATATCCATTTTTTCCCTGGCGCCATCTATCGCAAAACTAACCACCTAATTGAATAAAACAATTTGTTAGAGAAAAATGTTTTTCATATTATAAAAAAAAATAAATTTTAAAGCACTTTTCAAACACATTTTGGAGATATGCAGCTAATAAATTTTAAAATAACTATTTCATATAAAAGTGTCAATCTTTCATTAATTTTAAATCTTAATAATGTTCTTTATGTAAATTAATCGCCAACGTACATAATTTTCACTTTATCTATTTATATTATTCTAATTTCTAAAAATGGCTAAATTTTTCTCCAGAATTAATATATGTTTTGTTTGCCATCATTTATTTTTTTTACGTTTTAAGATGTAAAATTTTTAAATAATTATAATTTTAACAAAAATTTGCAAATTTGTTTAGTCAGTAGTGATCCTACTTCTATTATGACTAGAAGAATGGAATTAAATTTTTTTTTTTCCGACTTATGTTTTTGATTGCATGTCATAAGCCGAATTCTTTTTCCACATAAAACCCCAATTGCTTTAGATTTCAAATGATAAAAATTTCAAAAATAAGATTTGCTAAATAATATTTATGATATATCATAATTTACCTATACGTGATTGTTTATTTTTCTTGTGCATAATGTATTGGTTTTTACGCTATTTAATAATATTCTATTTTCCCAAAAAATTCGATACATCTAATTTTATATTTAATTTTGAAAATTAAAAATATTTGGCTTATAAGAATAATAATAACTTTAATAATTTTACTCGATCGAATGGCATATATTATTTGAAACTTTTAAATATTAAATGAATCTTTTTATTTCTTATTATTTCACATTTAGGAAAATTTGCATTTCAATTAAACATCATATTTGAAGCTTTAATTTTTATAGCATGCCAAAATAAATTACAAGAACCAATTTAATATTTATTTCTATTAAAAATAATTAAAATAATTATGTTTTTATTTCAGGAAATCAATTAAAAATTGATATCATATTTTCCGATAAAAATAGTCAATGCCAAGAATTCTAAAAAATTAAAGCCGCACGAAGATAAAGAAGAATTACTTGCCTTTAAAAATAATACAAAATTCGTGAATAAATTTATCCCATACTGAATGAAAAAAAAATTTATATATTGAACAAAAAAAAATATATATATTTTTAAATTCTTTATTCTAATTTCTTTTTAAATTTAATGTAAATCTAATCAATAAATTAATTAATTCGTATTGATTCAATATTTCCGCTATAATAAGAACAGACGTCACTTGATTTTGATACGATTCATATGATAGTATTTCGTGTACTATACGAATAGTTATGATTTATTATAAGTTCGATGAATCATACAATGCGAATGCGAATCATACATGCGATATGAGTTATTTGATAGGATCATACTGTTGAATCTGACAACTGTCGTACATTTACGGAATTCCATAGAATCTCATCAAAATTAATAAATATAATTACTTTGATTAATTAATGTATATAATTTTTTAATGTATGTAATTTACTTTGATTAATTAATTTATATAATTAATTAATGTCTGCAATTACATTGATTGCATAATATTTCTTAGTAAATTATTAGCATTTAATCCTTACTTCTGATACAATACGAATTCATACGGTTTTGAGTTCGATGCTGATCTTATGGTTGACACGAAAACCGGTTCATTCTGCTGAGTAAACAGAATTACCAGATGCGAGTCAGTTTAAAATGATTGATACATACCGAAGAAGTGATTCTTTCAAATTATACGAAATAATAATCACACAGATAATTTTTTTCTAATGCAGCTGGCAAACACCTAGACAGCTTGGTCATGGATGGCTTAAGGCAAGCTCTGCACAGACGTTATTCACTTTGCATTACTCAGGGGGCGCGTGTAACTTGAAGATAAGCCACGGACGCGGAGTAACAATGTCCCCCGCCACGCTCTTATTAGGGCCGGGACCTACAGTTTAAAGTGGATTCGAACCACTACAAATATCCATGACACCGTCGGGACTCGAACCCGAAACCAGTGGTACCGAGCACCAGAGCGCTAGCCACTCGGCCATTCAGGCACTTCACACAGAGAATTGATCACATGGATTTGATTCATCACTAATGCCATTGTGTCTAATGAATGGTCACTCGACACTGTAGGCCACAGGCGGGCTCCTACGTTGTTAGTAGGTCTAATCCAGTTATAGATGTAGGGCGCAACGACATGCCATCATGGTTTTGGGGCGCCATCACCCACGATAGCCAGTCACTGCTGGGCACCATATTGGTGGTACTGTGGTTGTCCAATGAATTATGTATGAAGTATTGCGGCTGGTGGCACTATCTTTCATTCAGGGAAGGAAGGATAGTGCCACCACCCCTTCTCAAATGTCCAACACCCACAGCCCTTCATATTGATTCTGTTGGTCTGATCTTAGTGCCCGATTCTTCGCTGCCATCTGTTAAAATACATTGGAGCTTTCTCTCCAATCAGGAAATTATGTAATACACCAAGTGATTTTTGGTCATTGGTGTCTCTGATTTTTCATCAGCACCATCTACGTCCTCACTTTTTTAGTAAAACAACTGAAGATTTTCCAATATCACCATGCAGCATTTCATGTCAGCAGCATACACTAGATGGCAGCATCATTTGGTTACTTTTATCTTCATAAATTGGTTTTGGACTTTTTACTTCACGAACTTTTAAACAAAGTCGCTCAACAATTTGTAACACGACTTACCGAGTGATGCGCTTTACACTCCTTGTCGCTTCTTTCTTCTTTGTATGTCCCTATGTAGCTTTTGTTTTATACAAACCTTCCTGTTCCTTTCGCCTTTCCATGTTAGGCGATAATTCTGATCTCTAGTTGATAAGTTCATCCTCTTGGGAATTTGTTACATCCCAAATATGTATTGATGTGGAAACATCAAGAAGGTGTTCCTGAAATTATGGACCCAACTTTAAGGCAAAGTAAAAACACATAGACAAGCATATTTCGTGTAGAAATGTAGGATCGGATATGATTGGTTTTTGCAGCAAATTGACTCGAGCTTCTCTCAAATATATTTTTTTCACAGATAAGGCTGGGGTCTGAATGGCCGAGTGTCTAGAGCTCTGGTGCTAGGTGCCGCCACAGGTTTCGGGTTCGAGTTCCCGGCGGTGCCATGGATGTTTGTAGTTGTTCGGAATCCACTTTAAACCGTAGGTCCCGGTCACCTATGACTGTCAGAGCGTTACGGAGCAGAATTGATACTTCTACCTACGGGTGCTCCATCAGAACAGGAGCTGCACCCCCTCTTCCTCCTTCCATGAGGGATACGACAACAACAACAGATAAGGCTACCTTTATACGCAATGGAGTATGATGAGTTGAAATTGAGGCACATCACAAATAAAGTGTGCAAGAGTTTATACCATTAATGTAGAATATATTATTTAATTAGGTTTTTTTTACATGGGCGTCAAAACACAAGCCCAGCATAACTCGCCGCCAGCACACCTACCGAAAACAAAAATCCAAAAACGTGGGTGTTGCCTAACCTCTATCATAATTTCTGACAAATCTTCAGAAAGAGTGTAGAAAATTGAGTGAGTCAGCATTCAAAAGACGCTGCGGAGATTTAATGTGCATTACAAGAGTTTTTAAAATTCCACAATTCCTATGTGTGAACTAACTCTAACCCACATGTTTTTGGGAGCGGTTTTGTGTTAGCGTGTGGACAGATATTGTAAGTGATTTTTCATTTTCCCCATAAGCAGCGATTCCCGACTCAACGGTACTACGTATCGTCTAATTCTTGGTTCGGTTTGATTTGGTTAGTCGCTCTACGGTCATCTTGCGCACACTTTGACTAAACAGACCGGGGACCTACAGTTTAACGTGGATTCCGAACTACCGACAAACACCCATGCCACCGCCAGATTCGGACCTTGAAGCCTGGGATACCGTAAAGGCCAGAGCGTAACCACTTGGCCATCAGGCCGCCGTTCAATTCTGGAAGAGGAATAGGCAGAAATATTAGATAATAGAGAGTTTTTTTTGGTATACCGTGTTTTGGACGTCCGTTAGCTTTTTTCAAATTAGCGTGCATGCTCCTAGGAAATTGCGCATGCATATCTGTAATAATGTTTCCTATGAGCATGCGCGCTATGGAGAAAAAAGCTAACGACGTCCAAAAATACGGTATGCAAAAATTCTCTAATGTTTTAGTTACCGTTCGAAATGACGTATGTTTCAGCGATGGGCTTCCCTCCCTTTTTCTGTACTAACATGCGTAGTTGCCTCATTGCCCCATTTGGTCCTCTATGGATTGGATGGTGTACCCATTGCGTCACCAGGACCTTTACTCAATTTTCAAGTATTGATTTTTTTTATGGAGACTCATCTTGGTAGCGAGTCAAGTGGAATACGCGAGATTCCAATTGACTAAGATGAGGATCTCAATGCAAAACTTTAGTCGTGGAATACCTGGAATCTTCAAAGGGTATGCCATCACTTGCTAGACCCTTTTCTCGTCTATTGACGTTGGTGATGGCTCATTTGATAATTGTTGTGTAAATAAAAAGCTTCTTTCATTTCCTCAGCATTTGTTTGTTTGTTTGTGACTAATCCTCAGTGTCCTGCAGTGCGGGACGGACAACCCATGATTAATCTACTCATGGATGAAGGGGAAAGGGGGCAGCTTCTGTTGTGATGGAGCACCTGTAGGTAGAAATCTGACTTGGTACCGTGACGCTCTTTACAGTCAAATGAGACCGGGACCTACGACTTAAAGTGGATTCGAACCACTACAAATATCTAGGCTCTCCTCAGCATTTTTCATTTCCAACCTCACATTGCTGTACAAAAATACTTCTTTACGCATACATTTTAACTTTCCTTTAAGTATGGCCATGAATTCAAGGGCACTCTTTATAAAATCGTTTTAGGCTCGAAGTTTTATACTTTCATGTTTACTTTAAAATCAGCACCATCATCTCACCCTCGCTAGCCTTTGGTACCACAGGCTTCAGGTTTGAATCCTGGTGGTGGCATGGATGTTTGTGAGTGGTTCGAATCCACATTAAACTGTAGGTCCCGGTCTAATTATCCTAAATTGTGAGCAAAATGACCTTAGAGCGACAAACCAAACCATCTCTTTGCTGACTTGACTATTCCACCTTCTACTTTACTCTAAAATCTACCTGATGTTGCTACTCATTTTACTGCTGTAGCATTTTGCAATAAACGTCACTTATTTTCCATGCTCTCCACTCTCTGTTTGATGATTTCTACGCATGCATTCATTGTGTGCTGTTCTAATGCAGTTGGCAATACAGAGATAGTTAATCTTGATGCCATAAACAAGGGCTGCACCGCTGTTACTCATTTAGCTCTACCCAGGGGGCACGTGTTGCTTGAAGATAGGCTACGGACGCTTGTAACACTACCCCACAACACTCTACGATCTATTATACCGGGATCTTACGGTTTATAGTGGACTCCGAACCACTATAAGCATCCATGGCATCGCAGGAACTCGAACCCTGTGCTACCGAGCGCCAGAGCCTACCGCACACATGGACATCAGGCCTCATATTTATTGTATGTTACGTAGCGTTTTATGAATGTTTTTAAAAGATTATAAAATACATAAAAACATTATTTTAGTATTCAAAAAATTTTTTTTTGCTTCTAACCATCATAGTTATTGATAAATTTTTTTTATAAAAACAATAAATTTAACATGTCGAAGATAGGGCTTTGATCCGTCAACTAAAAAAATTTTTTTTTTCTTTCAAAACCAAGTCTTAAAAGTTTTTATTTCGAGAAAAAAAAATCAAATTTTATCAGCCACCATTTTCTCATAAATTTCTTGACATTAAATTTTTATTTGTAAAGCTGATACAAAATAAAGATATTTATTTATTTAAATATTTTTTTATGTACAGTGATTTAAGAGAGATGAATTGTTAAAATTACTATTCATAATAATGAATTGTTATTTTTATCAAGGTTCAGAAAAATTGTTAAATACCGGGTACTTATAATTAAAGTTCCACTTTCAAAAGGCTGTAAAAAAAAAAAAAAAAAAAAAAAACACGTCCCAAGGAATTCAAATTTGAACTGACGATACTTGAAGAAAGGGGAAACAGTATGGCATCAAAAAAAAAAAAAAAGTTCCACCGATTTTTCCCGTCCAATTTGGTACGACCTTGCCGTGGAGTATAGGCTTTCCACTAACAGTGTCACAACTGAATGACTTGGAAGTCATTTTTCCGTCAAAAAACCGAAACAATCAAGCACATTGAACACTACAATTGGTTTAATGTGCTGTTGTCATTTCGATTCAAAATATCACTGGCAACCGAATTCACTTTCTTTATGCCGCTTACAGTGCCATCTATTAATACACTTTCTTTATACCGCTTACAGTGCCATCTATTAATACACTTTGGAACTTTCTTTTGATGTGGCACCGTTTCCCCCTTCTTCAAGTATATTTCAGTTCAAATTTGAACCCATTGTGACGAGTGGTTCTTTTTTTTACAGCATTTTGAAAGTTTGACTTTAATTATAATCACCCTGTATATATTTTTCGCTCATAGAAAATGCATTAAAGGAATGCCGATATCATATGTTTTTGAAATTGCTTTATGACGCCAAATAAAAAAAAAAAAATTAAAAATTATATTGCTCCATTTATATATTTTTACTTTTTTTATATAAGAATAAAAATTATTTCGGTTAAAGTAAAATAGAAATATCTCCGTTATATATATATATTTTAATGTTACATATGGTGAAACGTAACAGATTAAACAAGAAAAGGTATTAAAAAAAAAAAAAGAATGCAATGAAATGAAATGCTTAAAAATATTTAATTTAGCACGGAATATAAAAATCAGAAATTTAATTTTCCACGAACTTTCAAAAAGAACCATTTTAAATAAAGGAAATATCGAAGTGCCTGACTCGAGAATTAAGAAAATATTATTCGAATGGAAACTTTTTCAAAATTTCACTCTTTTAAATCTTCCCTCTTTTATTCAAAAATAGAATTTTCTTCAAAGATAAAACAATTTTATTTAAAAAAAAAAAATTAATTTCATTATTCTTCTGTTTGTTAGATAGAGCAATGGCTGGACAATTAATTGAAGTAGTTTTTTATTGATGGAATAATAAATCTAATTGTTTACATGAGTATTTTCAAAATAGTAGTTTTAATGAATTGAAAGGAACATAAAATTAATAAATTTTCCATTTTCTTATTGATCATAAAATATTTACCGATCAAATGATCGGTAAATCTTTTATTAATCGTTTTATTGCATAGTTTAACACAAAATAAAGGTTTTTTATTCTCAATTTACAGTATATTTGTGCAAGCTATTACTACTACACACACCACACCACATCACTGTGTCTAGAGCTGAGTTGCACCTATACAGTTTGGGAATGATGTGGGTAAGAAGAAGTCTGATTGCGCTCTGTGACGCTCTACGGTCATATATGCGGCCTGGTGGCTAAGTGGCTACCTCTCTGGCCTTTAGTACCACAGGCTTCCTGGCAGTGACATGGCTGTTTGTGAATGGTTCCGAATCCGCGTTAAACTGTAGTTCCCTGTCTATAGCTTAAAGTGTGCTCAAAATGACAATAGAGCGACAAACCAAACTAATCCTGAAGAGTAAAATAGAAACTTTACAAGATGAGATGATGTTTTATGTCAAGTGCATGTAAATTTCTAAACTTTATATTCTTTAATGCTTAAAATGGAATGTAATTGTTAGAATAATGAAAACTTCATTAATCATTAAAAACCTGATGTGATCTTTAGGGGTAACGGTACTGGAGTATTTATTATTGAATGTTTAAAACTCCCAGTTGCACAAATAAAACAATATCCTACCTCTATTTACATTATAATTTTAATGATATTTTTGTACCAAATTTTTATGTTATGTTTCGTATGTAGAAATTAGTTTTCAACAAACTATCATCATCATCATCATCGCCGCAACAGCCCTATCGTGGACTAAAGCCGTCTGCCTACTGGCAGATTTCGAGGCAGGAGATGTTTTCTTTCTATGGAGAACATTTACGGGTACGTATTTTGACATATAACAATATTTAATAACTCGACAATTTTATGAAGAAGCAATTGTTCAAATGGGCCTGAATGGTCGAGTACTGGCACTCGGCACCAGAGATTTCTGGTTCGAGTCCTGACACAGTGCCATCGATGTTTGTAGTGGTTCGAATTCATATTAAACCATAGGTCCTGGTCTAACATGATTGCAGAGCGTTGCGGGTATTGTTACTCCGAGTTCGTAGCTTATCTTCAAGCTACACGCACTTCTTGGGTAGTGCTAAGTGAGTAACGTCGGTGCAGCGTTTGCTTAAGGCAATTGTTTAAGTGTTTGCCAGCTGCATTAGAACAAAATTTTTTTCAAATACTACGAGATACACTACTGAATTCAGATAGATAAGTGATGGTTAAATTAACTTTTATAAACATAAACTAATCTATAAACACTGTTTATAGAATATTAAACAATAATTTGTTTATATTTTGAAAGCCAGACAATTCAAAAATAAATTGCAGAGCACGTAACTCGATATGTGTCAAATGTTATATTTAACAGCACGTATTTCGTGTCAGTTTTAAAACGCACTCGAATAAAAATCCCGCTAGAATCAGGGTTTATTTTAAATAAAAGTTTTCGTATTGCTCAAGGAGATGAATCTCTTTTAAAATAATAGTTTTTATTATTTTCTAGCTTGTATATTTTGAAACACTACGATTTTTGGTGACACCAATTTCGTACTTAATAGAGATGTATATAAAATAAATTATGAAAATAACAGAGAAAGTATATGAATGTAAATCATCCTTAACAGAACAAGGAAAATCATCCACAAATTTTAAACGAAACAAAAATCTATAAACAATACGACACTTTTGGTTTGGCCAATACAACTTAAACTTATGATTGTAATTGTTTCTGTATATAATTCACTTAGGCCTATTTAAAGAAACATCTGTATATCATTTTTCTTCAATGGCGCAGTAGTCCCATGGTGGACCAAGGCCGTTTGCCTACTGGTAGATTCCGAAACAAGAGATGATTTCTTTTTACCTGGTAGGGTTGTCATCCCTACGTCCAATAGTCAGGGATCTATGCTTTAAAGTGGATTCGGAACCACTACAAACATCTATGGCACCGCCAGACCCGAACCCGAAAACTGCGGTATCGAGCACAAGAGTGCTATTCACACGGCCATCAGGTCCCAGTATATCATTAGGTATTCTGTGTTAAATGGTAAACTGGTTAGACTTGCTAGATTATTGCGTTACTAAGACTTGCTAGATTATTTATTGGATATGCTAATGATTTCCCACAATTCAAATCCAATGTCTTTAAGTTAACAGATAGAGTTCAAAGCCAAAATTTCAGCATTTGCGACAAATTCAATTACCTTTACAAACATAAATATCTTTCAGTATTTGCGAAAATAACTACAGCGCAAATACCTTTCAGTATTTGCGACCCAATTTTCAATCCTGATTTTCATCGCTCCATCCTGTAATATACAATAACAATGTATACAATAATAATGTACACTCATGTCCATAAATTAAGGAAAATGAAGTTCAGGCAAAGAAAGAGACAGAAGCAAACAAATTTGACTTATTTGTAAAGTCTATTTATTAAACAAAAGGTAAAGAGCAAAAATGATGCTATATGGCTGACATAATTAATAAAAATTGCGATTTTTACTCCCTGGAGCAAATTTAAAAAAGAACCTATTTACAAAAAACAGTATAACATGGTTAGTATGATGGTTAATATGGAGTATGTCTCCCGGACGATGCAATACAGGCCTTACAACGCCTAGGCATGCTGAGTATCAAATTATCAATCTGATCTTGGGGAATATTACACCACTCATCAAGCAATGCCCTCCGAAGTTCCGGTTGACAGGTGGGAGGGTTTGGCGGGCTGCAATTCGTCGGCCAAGCATATCCCACACATGCTGTATTGGATTCAAGTCCGGTGAGTATGCTGGCCAATTCATACGGGTGACATCCTCCAATTGAAGGCATGCGTCTACAATGTTTGTGCGGTGAGAACGGGCGTTGTCATCCATAAACAGAAATTCAGCACACATGGCGTCCCGAAACAAACGTACATGTTGTTCCAGAATGACATCCCGATAGATGTGGCCTGTCATCGTTACACCTTGAACATGCAAGTCAGTTCGGGAACCAAGATTAATTCCTCCCCAAACGAGCCATCCTGCACCACCTTAACGGTGTCGTTCAATGGTGTTCACTTGGTGGTAACGGGTACCTGGCGCTCTCCATATTAATGTCCGGCGAGAATCAGACTGCAAACTGAACCTGGACTCGTCGGAAAACATCACACAAGACCACTGTTGCGGTGTCCACAATGCATGCTCTCTACTCCAGGTTAATCGCAGACGACAGTGAGTTGCGGTAGGTGGAACACATCTGTCAGGCCTACGAGCATATAGACCAATGTGCCCTATGCGTCTGTACACGGTCTGCCTTGAAACTGTCGTACCGGTAGCTGAAGAGAGCTGACGAGACAGGTCTGATGCTGTGCTCCGCCTGTTTCTTTTGGCAGTAATTGCTAAATACCGGTCCTCATTCGGCGTTGTAATTCGGGGGCGACCTGTGCTGTAACATCTACTCACATTGCCATCATCTTGGAATCGTTGCCAAAGCCTGGAGATGACACTCTGGGCGATTCCAAGTTCCTCGGATACTTCCAGCTGGGTACGTCCACATTCCAGTCGTCCGATAATTCTACCACTTAAAAAATCATCCAAATGCTTCCTTTGTGCCATAACTATGCGGTTATTGCACTGAAAGTCTTTTAAAGCGCTTGTGAACAAGTTTACTTCTTTGCCATCATTCCTTATATATTCCCCTCTCTTACATTCTCGTCATTGTGACGTACTATCCGCTCCATCTGGTGGTTTCCTGTAATTTGCATATTCTTCTTCAAGATGTGTGTGATAATTCTACATGTGAAATTTTTATTTTAGAGTTCAATTTCTGTGTGATTCTGAATTATCCTTAATTTATGGACATGAGTGTATTTTGAGATTTCCGACGTTAATACTACATTACGACCTAAATTACAAACCTTGCAATTTCACAAGAATTAGTACATTTATTGATATTGGGCAATACCGATCCACTGCTATGATAAAACCACAATCGATGCCTCTCTGTTGCTCTCTGTGTGACATCCTCTGCATTGTATATTCTCGCAGCTTTGCGTGGAGTTCCGATTTGTCTCGATCATTCTGATACGTCTGCACGACTGTGACACAAACATGTATAAATGCTGCACCACGTTCAATTCCAGCAAGTTTGAGGTGAGTCGGACCTTCTATCAGTATCGAATATATCGTGAATATGTTGTGTTTTAGTGTGTTAATTGCAATTGACGGCATTAAATATTCACGGAAGTAGATTCATACATAATAATGGATAGATTTTTAAGTGAGCTTTACACAATGGTGAAGCAAAAAATGAAAATAAGCCAAAGGACAATTTTAGTAACAGTAACGCTTTGAAATTTAGGCAAGGATAGATTATGAGTTTTGTACACTGAAAACATGAGCATTTCGTATACTAATAACATATTCAACAAGCTTTCTTTACGAAGCCGGATTTTCAGTTGTTGTTTTAATGCAACTGGCAATACAGAGACAGTTAATCTTTATGCCATAAGCAAGGGCTGCATCGTTGTTACTCATTTAACACTACCCAAGCGGCACGTGTAGCTTGAAGATAAGCTGCGGACGAGGAGTAACACTACCCCCAAAACGAATTGAAAAACTGCAAGCAAATTACGTTTTATTTCTATAGAAAAACCCCTACCATACCAAAATACCCATATAAAAATCCATATTAAGGAATCAAAGTTAAAAAATTCTACTAAAGAATCAAAATTATATTATTAATAATGATCAGTAGCATAACATATTTAAAAACAACAATAGAATAAAAAATATATGATTGCTAATTAAAAAACTCAGTTAGATATATACATTTTAAGGACTTACAATATGTTTATATATATAAAAAAGACCCATACTAAAAATCCCATACTAATTAATCAAAGTTAAAAAAATTCTACTAAAGAATCAAAATTATATTATTAATAATGATCAGTAGCATAACATATTTAAAAACAACAATAGAATAAAAAATATATGATTGCTAATTAAAAAAACTCAGTTAGATATATACATTTTAAGGACTTACAATATGTTTATATATATAAAAAAAAAGACCCATACTAAAAATCCCATACTACTTAATCAAAGTTAAAAATTCTACTAAAGAATCAAAATTATATTATTAATGATCAGTAGCATAACATATTTAAAAACAACAATAGAATAAAAAATATATGATTGCAAATTAAAAAAACCAGTTAGATATATACATTTTAAGGACTTGCAATATGTTTATATATATAAAAAAAGACCCATACTAAAAATCCCATACTAATTAATCAAAGTTAAAAATTCTACTAAAGAATCAAAATTATATTAATAATGATCAGTAGCATAACATATTTAAAAACAACAATAGAATAAAAATATATGATTGCAAATTAAAAAAACCAGTTAGATATATACATTTTAAGGACTTACAATATGTTTATATGTATAAAAAAAAGACCCATACTAAAAATCCCATACTAATTAATCAAAGTTAAAAAATTCTACTAAAGAATCAAAATTATATTAATAATGATCAGTAGCATAACATATTTAAAAACAACAATAGAATAAAAAATATATGATTGCAAATTAAAAAAAAAACCAGTTAGATATATACATTTTTTAAGGACTTACAATATGTTTATATATATAAAAAAAAAAGACCCATACTAAAAATCCCATACTAATTAATCAAAGTTAAAAAATTCTACTAAAGAATCAAAATTATATTAATAATGACCAGTAGAATAAAATATTTAAAAAAAAACCAGTTAGATGCATACATTTTAAGGATTTACAATATATTTATATAAAAAAAAAAAACCAGACTAAAAATCCCATACAAAATATATCATACCATACCATACCAAAATACCCATATAAAAAACACATACTAAGGAATCAAAGTTAAAAAAATTCTAGTAAAGAATTAAATTATATTATTAATGATCAGTAATATAAAATATTTAAAAAAAAAAACAGTAGAACAAAAGTATATAAAAAAAACAGTTAGACACATACATTTTAAAGATTTACAATATGTTTATATGTTATATGTTACGGTCACATATGACCGTAGAGCGTCATAGAGCTCAATCAGACTCCTCACACACATCATTCCCAAACTGCATAGGGGCAACTCTGCTCTAAGCAGTGATGTGGTGCAGCGTAGTAATAGTCATATTAGACAAGGACTTTCGGTTTACAGTGGATTCTAAACCACTACAAACATCCATGGCACCGCCGGGACTCGAACCCGAAACTTGGGAATGAAAGTTAAAAAATTTTAATACAGAATCAAAGTTATATTAATAATGACTAGTAGAATAAAATATTTAAAAGACCCAGTAGAATAAAAAATATATGACTGCTAATTGAAAAAACATCAACAACCACCACCACCAGTTTATTTTTTGTTCTAATGCAGCTGGCAAACACTTAGACATGGACGTATTGGATGCCTTAGGCAAGCGCTGCACAGACGTACTCACTTTGCATTACCCAGGGGTGCGTGTAACTTGAAGATAAGCCACGGAGTAACAATGACCCCGCAACGCTCTACTATCCTATTGGGACCGGGACCTACGGTTTAAAGTGGATTCGAACCACTACAAACATCCATGGCACCGCCGGGACTCGAACCCGAAGCCTGTGGTACCGAGCGCCAGAGCGCTAGCCACTCGGCCATTCAGGCCCACCACCACCAGTTGGATACATACTTTTTAAGGATTTATAATATGTTTATACCAAACAAAAAAAAAGGATGTTTATCCTATACTACGTATATAGTAGTATATCGACATTCCAACCTACTTTCCGAGTATGTTTGTTAGAGAGTAGTATCTTGTGCAACAAAAACGCCGAGAGGAACATTTCTTACTATAAACATCCATGGCAACTCCGGAACTCGAACCCGAAACCTGGGACACCAAACGCTAGTCACTCGGCCATCAGAACCCATATTAAGGAATGAAAGTTAAAAAATTCTAATACAGAAACAAAGTTATATTAATAATGACCAGTAGCATAAAATATTTAAAAATAAAAAACAAAAGAATTAGAAATATATGACTGCTAATTTAAAAAAAAAACCTAGTTAGATACATTATTTCAAGGATTTGCAATATGTTTATATAAAAATAAAAAAAATGATGTTTATCCTATACTACGTATATATCGACATTTCACCCTACTTTCCGAGACTGTTTTTTAGAGAGTAGTATCTTGTGCAACAAAAACGCCGAGAGGAACATCTCTTCCCGACGCATCGCTATTGTAAAACTTGCAAAGTGAACCCCTCCGGAATTTAGTGCGTGACTTACAGCACTCAAAAGTTTTCCAGGATTCCTGCGAGCCATCCGCGGATTACCCCCAGGTCACAAAAATATTTCCGGAACGTGTTATTGGGGAGTGTTGCGAAAAACACGTTTATCGAAGAGATACGTTTTTTCCGAACCCAAAAGCACGCTGGAAGTCTGAAGTTAAAAGCTGTGCAAATGTTTACAGAACTTATTTAAATATCCTATGGATGAGTTTCTTTCCTAAAATCTTGTGAACGCATTTCTTTTTTAGATAATTTTTTTCTCAACAAACGTGCAGGCGGTATGCATGTTCTCGGAATTATAAACTCTTTCAATCTTTTTTTATCAGAAATTACGTTTTTTTGTTGTCTGATATAATATTGCTTTATCATTATTTTTCCTTATTCAATTCCTTCTATTAGCTCCCACTCTCCCTATATATATTTGTTGAAATTTTCAATCGTTCATAAAATACTTTTTTATTCATTCACTCAAGTTCAAATACATTTTTTTGAACTTGTAGTGGATGGCACTGGATGTTAAAGCAGTTTTTTCAAATATTAATTCAGTCATTAAATTTAATGAATTAATTAATTTTAGTTTTTTTAGATTTAAGTTGCATATATCTACCAATAGATGGAACCAGATAAATTAAAAAAATGAAAGAAAACTATTTATAAAGGAACTTTCTGCATTATAGAATGAAAAAAAAAGTAGGAATTGACTTTAAAAAAAAATTTTTTTTTTTTTATTTACTTTTTTTTTCAATTTTGCTATACATCGATTTTAAAAAACAGACACAATGTTCTGGTCTGGCATTTGTCTTAATGGGTGAAAACACTTCTTTGTACACATATGCAGGGTGGGTGAATGAAGAATAGAGGATGGAAATCAGGAAACAATGGAATAGACGAAGTGGGTAGACATTTATTGACACAGAACGATCGATAATAGAATAGTAACGTACGCACAATGGGTCTATGGTTATTGAAGCATTGAAAAAAACATGAAGTTTGTACTACTACTACAACTACACCACACCACATCACTGTGCCTAGTTGCCCCTTTACAATGAATGATGTACAGTAGGTTGTTGTTGTTGTCGTGCCCCTCATGGAAGGAGGGAAGAGGGGTGCAGCTTCTGTTCTGATGGAGCACCCGTAGGTAGAAGTCTGACTTCTGCTCCGTGACTCTCTTACAGTCATAGGAACCGGGACCTACAGCTTAAAGTGGATTCCGAACCACTACAAACATCCATGGCACCGCCGGGACCCGAACCCGAAACCTGTGGCACCGAGCGCCAGACACTCGGCCATTCAGGACCCTGTACAGCAGGTAAGAAGTCTGATTGGGCTATGCGGCTCTCTACGGTCATATGAGACAATGACCTACGGCTTAAAATAGATTACGAGCCACTACGAACATCCATGGCAAAGGCAGGACTTGGACTCGAACTCGAAAACTGTGTTATCAGAGCGCCAGAGCTCTAGCCATTCGGCCATCAGGGCCCTAAAAATTTTAAGCAAGCTTAATATAAATAAAATGAAAGAATGTCTATTGGAAATGATGTGGATGAGATGTCTGATTGGGCTCTGTGACGCTCTACAGTCATATGAGACCGGGACCTATGGTTTAAAAGTGGATTCCGAAGCACTACAAACATCCATAGAACCTTCGGGATTCGAACCCGAAATCTGTGCTACCGAGAGCCAGAGATGAAGTGTGCAATGCAAGTCAGTGGGATTTCTGGAAAAGGTAAAGCAAATGGTAAGTTCCCAACAGTAGTAGGTCAGTTATTCTTGTCCCTGTTCTGGCAGTATTTTTGTACAATAAAAGCCGCAATGATGAGTTGTAACCCATGCCCTACTTTATTATTCATAGGTTTATCACCATCTCTTATTCCTTCACTATTGTATTCTTCTGGTTTCACTTATGTTTATGCTGGTTATATAGTAACACTACTACTACTACATCACACCACATCACTGTGTCTAGAGCCGAGTTGACCATTTACAGTTTGGGAATGATGTGGGTGAGACATCTGACAGGGCAAAAACTTTCTTGACTTTCTTGAAACTTTACTTGACTTTCTACGGTCATATCAGACCGGGACCTACGGCAAAATGGATTCCGTGCCACTAACAAACATCCATGGCAAACATGTCGGGATTCGCACCCGAATCCCGTGGACGCGAGAACTAGTCACTAGTCAAGTTAAAAAGTTCTAATAAAGAATCAAATTAAATTCATAATAACCAATAACATAAAATATTTTTAAAAAAAACCAGTAGAATAAATTGTATATGATTTTAATGATATGATTTAAAAAAAACCCCGTTAGATACATGCATTTTAAGGTTTTACAATCTGTTCATACAAAAAAAAAAAAAAGATGTTTATCAATACTACGTATATATCGACATTTCACCCTACTTTCGAGACTGTTTTTTAGAGAGTAGTATCTTGTGCAACAAAAACGCCGAGAGGAACATCTCCTCCCGACGCATCGCTGTTGTAAGACTCGCAAGTGAACCCGCTGCGGAATTTTGAGCGTGACTTACACCTCTCAAAGTTTTCCCTGATTCCTGCGAGCCATCCGCGGATTACCCCCAGGTCACAAAAATATTTCCGGGACGTGTTATTGGGGAGAGTTGAGAAAAAACACGTTTATCGAAGAGATATGTTTTTTCTAGAACCCAAAAGCACGCTGGAAGTCTAGAGTTAAAAGCTGTGCAAATGTTGGGCAGAACTTATTTAAATATCCTATGGATGAGTTTCTTTCCTAATATCTTGTGAACGCATTTCTTTTTTTGGATAATTTTTTCTCAACAAACGTGCAGGCAATATGCATAGTTACGGAATCATAAAGTCTTTCAATCTTTTCTTTATCAGAAATTATGTTTTTCTTCTATGCTAAATTACGCCATCATTATTTTTTATTATTAAATTCCTTCTATTAGTTCACACTCTCCTATATATATATCTTGTTCACATTTTTAATCGTTCATAAAATACTTTTTATTCATCCACTCGAGTTCAGATGCATTTTTTGAACTTGCAGTGGATGACACTGAATGTTGATACAGTTTTTCCAAATATTAATTCAGTCATTAAATTTAATTAATTCATTTTAGTTTTTAGATTTAAGTTGCATATATCTACCCATAGATGGCGCCACATAAACTTGAAAAAATGAATGAAAATTATTTATAAAGGACTTTCTGGAATAGAGTGAAAAAAGTAGGAATTGACTTAAAGATTTTTTTTATATTACTTGTTTTGCTATACATATAAAACAGACGCAGTACTCTAGTCGGAAATTTGTCTTAATGGTGTGAAAACCTTTTTTGTGAACACATATGCAGGGTGGGTGAATGAGGAACAGAGAAGGATGAAATAAGGAAACAATGTAATGGACGAAGTGGGCAGACATTTATTGACACAGAACGATCGAGGAGAGAATAATAACGTGCGCACAATGAGTCTACGATTATGTCCCATTAAAAAAAAAACATGAAGTTTGCACTACAAGGCATTATGATTTCTGGTAAATGGTAGAGTTCCCGACGGTAGTAGGTCAGTTAGACGTGTCCCTGTTCTGGCACTAATTTTTGTACAATAAAAGCCGCAATGATGAGTTGTAACCCATGAAATGCTTTATTTTCATAGGTGTATCACCATCTCTTATTCCTTCAGTATTGTATGCTTTCCGTTTCATTTATGTTCATGCTGGTTAGATAGTACCATGCCCGACTCATGGCTCAGTAGCAACATGCGCCGCTAGTGGGTATTAGTGCTGAGGTTCAATCCTCCTTTTGGGACCTGATAGCCGAGTGACTAGCGCTCTGGCGCTCGGTTTTCCAGCATAGGTTTTGGGTCCAAAATCCGTCGGTGTCATGGATGTTTGTAGTGGTTTGGAATCCACCTTAAAGGCAGTAGGTCCTGGTCTGATAGGATCGTATATCGTTGTGGGGGTAGTGTTACTCGGAACATCCGTAGCATATCTTCAAGCTACGTGCCCCTGGGTAGTGTTAAATGAGTAACACCGTACGTCGGCCTTCTTCAAAGGCTAGTTTGTATTGGGCTGCTCACAGCAAAATTACGACCCACTCCTCGACGTAAAATGTCTATCAAATAATTATAATAGAAAATTAAAAAAACAAAAAAAACGTAACAATTATACAGTAAGTTCAATCGATGCTTTGATAGTTTTTTTTTAAAATTTTCTGAGTAGTTTATCAAAGCTGGTAATAGCAGACATTCTTCAAGATGCTGATTAGTTAATTGTGAGCGATATTTTGACTTGACAAACTTCATAGTTGAGTATAAACATTCACAGATATATGCTGTTGTGGTGACTAATCCTCAATGTCCTGCAGTGTGGGACGGACATCCCATGAGTGATCTACTCCTGGATGGAGGGAAATGGGCAGCTTCTGTTGTGATGGAGCACCCGTAGGTAGAAGTCTGACTTTTGCTCCGTGACGCTCTTACAGTCATATGAGACCGGAGGCTACTGCTTAAAGTGGATTCCGAACCACTATAAACAACCATGGCAATGCCGGGTCTCGAACCCGAAACCTGTGGTACCGAGCGCCAAAGCGCTAGCCACTCGACCATTTAGGCCCCACTGCAGATGTATGTTGTATCAAAAATTGAAAATAGTCGGTAAATTGTTTTCTTTAAGTTAAGATACTTTGTTTCTGTATCTATTTTCGAAAGCAAACCAGGGAAAGAGATTTACGTTGCCTTTTTGCATTTGTAATGCTTGATTCTCTTTTGTTTGTAGTACTTCTATTTCTCCAGAGGCTATCTTGGACAGTATTACATCAGAAACTGAAAAACCCAAATTGAGTAACATAGATTTAAGGGGGGATTAAAAAACAACCACAATGTAAATTTGAAGCTTCCCATATTTACAAATGTAGCTATAAAATTATAGTGAATACGAATTGTAGTACATATAATAGTTGTATAACTGTAGTACATCTATTTTCCAGATGGTCTCTTGAATATTATGGCATTAGAAACTTAAAAAACCAACTTGAATAATATAAACTTAAATGGATTAAAAACAAGTAATATAATTTTTTTTAAAGTTAATCCCTACTTTTTTTCACTGTATAGCAGAAAGTCCTTTATAAATAAAGTTGAAATTTTCCTCTTACATCTGGCGCCATCTATTGGTAGATACATGCAACATAAATAAAAAAAAAATTAATTAATTAAATTTAATTACTGAATTAATATTTGAAAAACTGTATTAACATCAAAGTGTCATTCACAACAAGTTCAAAAAAATGTATTTGAATTTGAGTGGAGGAATAAAAAGTATTTTATGAACGATTAAAAATTTGAAAAAGGTATATATATATATATATATATATAGCGAGTGTGTGAACTAATAGTAGGAATAAAAATCCACAAATGTAATTTGAAGCTTGACAGATCTTCAAATCTAGTTTTAAAATTATATTAAATGTAAATTGCATTACTTATAATAGTTGTATAATTTTGGTACTTCTGTTGTTGTTGTTCTAATGCAGCCGGGTAATACAGAGACAGATAATTTTATGTCATAAGCAAGGGCTGCATCGCTGTTACTACTCATTTAGCACTGCCCAGGGGGACACGTGCAGCTTGAAGATATGCTACGGACGTGAAGTAACACTACCCCCACAACGCTCTACGATCCCATTAGACCGGAACCTATGGTTTAAAGAGGGATTCGAACCACTACAAACATCCATTGCACCTCCAGGACTCGCACCCGAAACCTGGGTACCGAGCGCCAGCCACTCTGCCATCAGGTCCGTTTGTAATACTTCTATTTTTCCAGATTTTCTTTTGGATAGTATTACATAAGAAACTGATGAAACCATCTTGAATAATATAAATTTAAATGGATTAAAAAACAACCACAATGTAAATTTGAAACTTGACAGATCTTTTCAAATCTAGTTTTAAAATTAGATTAAATATAAATTGCAGTACTATGTAATGGTTGTATAATTTTAGTATTTCTGTTGTTGTTGTTCTAATGCAGCTGGCAGTACAGTGAGTTAAACTTTAATGGTTATAAAACAAGGACTGCATCGCTGTTACTCATTTAGCACTACCCAGGGGCCACTGTAGCTTGAAAGATATGCTACGGACGTGAAGTAACACTATCCCCACAACGCTCTACGATCAGATTAGACCGGGATCAACGGTTTAAAGTGGATGTCGAACCACTACAAACATCCATGGCAACGCTGGATTCGAACCCAAAACCTGCCGTACCGAGAGCCAGAGCGCTAGCCACTCAGGACAGTTTGTAGTACTTCTATTTCCCCAATTTTCTTTTCGATAGTATTGCCAATCTATAATACTAATCTTTATAATGTTAATGTGTAAATTCGAAACTTCACAGATCTTCAAATCTAGTTTTAAAATTGTATTAAATATAAATTGCAGTACTATGTAATGGTTGTATAATTGCAGTATTTCTATTTCTCCAGAAGCTCTCTTGGATAATGTTACTTTAGAAACTGAAAAATCAACTTGAATAATATCCACTACTGTCCATTAAAATTGCTAAACTAAGAAGAAATGCAGATAACAAAATGATACTTATTGGACAAATATATTATACTGGAAATAACAAGTGATTAAATGTTCAAGAAATTTGGGTGCCTAGATCCTCAGAAATCAGTACCCAGAACAACCACCTCTGGCGGTAATAACAGCACTTACACGCCTGCGCAGACGCATTTGTGCTTCTTACAAGAGACATCACAACAACTTTTCACCAGGCAACAACGTTCAAATGCAATTTGTGTATGAGAAACCAGCTGAACAATTTCCTTATTTAATGACATTGTAGGTGTCTCTATCGGCGCCTGCTTTGTCTGAATGCGCTGAAAAGCTAATCATTCGCATATCACAGCACCTTCTTCCTGTCGTTTAAATTTCCCGTCTGTAGCATGTCGCCTTCTTGGTGTAGCAATTTTAATGGCTAGTAGTGAACATTTAAATGGATTTAAAAAAAAAAAAAAAAAAAATCCACAAAAAGGGAATTTGAAGCTTAACAGATCTTCAAATCTAGTTTTAAATTTATATCAAATATAAATTGTAATTTTCATGGCAAATTTAATATAAAAATACACTGTGTTTCCGAGCCGCTTTTAAACTGAGAAAAGAGCCTCATTTTTCTTTTCTCTATTCTATATTATTTCTCTTCTCTTTTAGGTAATATCTTCTCGATTCTGTATCATTACTTTACAGATTATCATTATAAAGTGTCATGAAAATTAAGATTACAACTAATGGATATATCTACTTTAAAACATGACCTCTCGCAAATTTTGACCTGAGCTTGAATCTTAATCAAATATACGTCATAAATATACTATATATGTTATTCTATATGTTATACTATATATGTTATTCTATATGTTATATATGTTATACTATACACTGAAGTGACAAAAGTCATGGGATACCTCTTAATATCGTATCGGCCCTCCTTTCGCCCGGCGAAGTTCAGCAACTCGACGTGGCATGGACTCAACAAGTCGTTGGAATTCTTCTGCAGGAATATTGAGCCATGTTGTCTCGATAGACGTCCATAATTGTGAAAGCGTTGATGGTGCAGGATTTTGGACACGAACAGACCTCTCGATGATGTCCCATAAATGCTCGATGGGATTCATGTCGGGCGATCTAGGTGGCCAGATCATTCGTTGGAATTGTCCAGAATGTTCTTCAAATCAATCGCGAACAGTTGTGGCCGGTGACATGGCGCATTGTCATCCATAAAAATCCCATCGTTGTTTGGGTACATGAAGTCCATGAATGGCTGCAAGTGATCTCAAGTATCTGAACATAAGCATTTCCAGTCAATGTTCGGTCCAGTCTCCCCAGAGGACCAAGTCCATGCCATGAAAAAACAGCCCACACCATTACGGAGCCACCACCAGCTTGAACAGTGCCTTGCTGACAGTTTGGGTCCATGGCTTCGTGGGGTCTGCGCCACACTCGAAACCTACCATCAGCTCTTACCAACTGAAATCGTGACTCATCGGACCAGGCCACGGTTTTCCATTCATCTAGGGACCAACCGATATGCTCACGTGCCCACGAGAGTCGCTGCAAGCGATGTCGTTCTGTCAGTAAAGGCACTCGAGTCGGTCTTCTGCTGGAATAGCCCAAGAAAGCCAAATTTCTCCGCACAGTTCTAACAGACAAGTCCCTTGTACGTCCCACATTGATTTCTGCGGTTATTTGACGCAGTGTTGCTTGTCTGTTAGAATTTACGACTCTTTGCAGACGTCGCGGTCTCGGTCGTTAAGTGCAGGCGGTCGACCACTGCGCTGTCCATGGTGGGATGTTATGCCTGAAATGTCATACTCTCGGCACACTCTTGACACAGTGGATCTGGGAATCCCTAACGATTTCCGAAATGGCATGACCCATGCGTCTAGCTCCAACTAACATTCCGCGTTCAAAGTCTGTTAATTTCCGTCGTGCGGTCATCATCGTCAAACCCTCTTCACATGAATAACTTGAACAGAAATGAAAGCTCTGCGAAAGCACTGCGCATTTATACCTGTTCTACGCGATGCTACTGCCATCTGAAAATTTGCATATTGCTATCCCATGACTTTTGTCATCAGTGTATATGTTATTCTATATGTTATACTATATATGCTATTATTATTTCACCACTTTTTTTAAAAGTAATATCTTCTCGATTCTGTATAATTACTTTACAGTTATCATTATAAAGTATTATGAAAATTAATATTATAATGAATATATCTGCTTTACGACATAATCCCTCGACCTTTGATCCGAGCTTGAAGCTTAGTCATAAATATAATAAGTCATAAATATTACTATATAAGTTATTCTACATTATTTCTCTTCTTTTTTTAGGTAATATCGTTTCGATTCTGTATGATTGCTTTACAGATTAACGTTATAAAGTATCATGAAAATTAAGATTATAATAAATATATCTGCTTTAAAACATGACCCATCGGTCTTTAATCTGAGCTTGAATCTTAGTCATAAATATACTATATATGTTTTTCTGTATATGTTATTATTATTTCTCCTCTTTTTTAGGTAATTTCTTCTCGATTCTGTGATTACTGTAGAGATTATCATCACAAAATATTACGAAAATTAAGATTATATCTGTTTTAAAAAAGAACTCCTCAACCTTTTACCTGAGCATGAGTCTTAGTCATAAATATTGATATATATGTTATTATCTAAAAAAGAAGAGAAATAATATAGAATATATTCTCGATTCTGTATATTTACTTTACAGATTATCAATATAAAATATCATGAAGATTAATATTATAATGTGTGTATATATATATATATATATATATACATATATATATCTGCTTTAAAACATGACCCCTCGACCTTTGACCTGAGCTTGCAGCTTATTTATAAATAATAATTTTTACGGGAACAAAGTCTTTGAAATTATAAAAAAATAAATAAATATATTATTATGTTTATTTAATGCAAATTGAACTCTGTACACATAAGTACTTATGTTTAAAAACTATCGTCATTAGTTTTAAAATATATGCAGATTGCCCAATGGAAAACAAAACAAAAAACTAAAAATTGGAAATCGAAAAGAGAAAAATAACTCTTAACACATCCCGAACAAAAAGCTGTGACCCGAACATGCAAAAACCAAAGGAACAAAAATACAAAAATAAAAATTACTCTGGAAGTAACACAGTGAGCAGACATACTTTTTTCTGTGGCATGGAAATCACGATACAAAACAATCGATATATCGATAGTGTGTTGAGAATCGAATATCGATGCCTTGGTTTCATTTAGTTTCAGCCAGATACTTTTTTCCTTGGCAACTTTCCGCTATGGAAAACTTTTTCTTCGGCATATGTCATCTTCGGTTAAGTGGAAAGATAAAATTCATGCGCTAATTTATTCTTGGACGGAAGCATACCGTTGACTCTATTAGCTCAGAGCACATAGCGGAGTGGAATTGAATAACGTTTACGTGTGATGGGAAAAGAGACACTAGGAAAGAAATGGCGGCAATTAAGGTTCATTATATGTCTTTAAAACAACAACGCTACAGGCTTGATTTAAAGGCCTTGAGTATTTTAATTGGAAACAAATGACAATCATTTAGATTAGATGAAGATGGTTTGCGCATATGTTTTTACATATTTTATTTGTCAACCAATCTCAATTTTAAAGTAAGCTTTATGTTTAATAAACTTTAAATATTGTAACTATTTTCTTTTTCAATTCAACTATTAGTTCACACTCTCCTTATATATCTCTTGTTCAAATTTTCAATCGTTCATAAAATGCTTTTATTCATCCACTCAAGTACAAATACATTTTTTTAAACTTGTAGTGGATAATATTTGACGTTAGTACAGTTTTTTTCAAATATTAATTAATTCATTAAATTAATTAATTTTAGTTTTAGACTTAAGTTGCATATATCTACCAATAGATGGCGCCAGATGTAAGAGGAAAATTTCAACTTTTTTTATAAAGGACTTTCTGCAATAGAGTGAAAAAAAAAAAGTAGGAATTGACTTTAAAAGTTTTTTTATATTACTTGTTATCCAGTTAACCAAAAATTTTAAAGTAAGCTTTATGTTTAATAAATCTTAAATAGCGCAACTAGTTTCTTTTTTTCTTTTTCTAGTTGTTGTTGTTGTTCTAATGCATCTGGTAATACAGAGACAGTTAATCTTTATGCCATAAGTAAGGCTTGCTTATACTCATTAGTACTTACTTATTACATACTTCTGTTACATGTAAGCATCTACTCGTGCTATATCTACATTACATACTTGCTCTATGGAAAACTTTCTTCAGCATATGCATCTTCGGTTAAGCGGAAAGATAAAATTCATGCACTAATTTATTCTTAGACGGAAGAATAAGCGTTGACTCCATTAGCTCCAGAGCACATAGCGGATTGGAATTGGTTAACGTTTACGTGCGATTGAAAGACACACTGCGAAGGAAACGGCGACTATTAGGTTCATTTTAACATGGCACTATTGTAGCATTGTATTATTACTTATTGTAGTATTGTATTGTATTGTGGCATTGTAGCACTTCTGTTAGTTTTCGAATGACCTGATGTTTAATACGGTTGATTTATTATACAACTTTAAAACAACGCCACAGGCTTGATTACTTTTAATTGGAAACAATCATTTAGATTAGCGGAAGATGGTTACGTTTAATAAACCTTAAATATTATAACTATTTTCTTTTTTTCTTTTTGGTTGTTGTTCTAATGTAGTTGGTAATACAGAGACAGTTAATCTTTATGCAATAAGGAAGGGCTGCACCGCTGTTACTCATTTAGCACTTCCCAGGAGGCACGTGTAGCTTGAAGATAGGCTACGGACGCGAGCAACACTACTCCCACAACATTCTACGATCTATTAGACCGGGACCTATGGTTTGAAGTAGATTCTGAACCCCTTTTCTAGTAATACTGCACGTTTTAGAATTTTAACATAAAACCATCACGGTAAATCGGTATTGCTGTAGCATGTGCTCTCTAATCCTGTACGGAAATGCAGTATCAATCATCAATTGTGCAATTAATAGCAATACCAAAAGATTAATTCCTCTGGGTAAAAATTTTAACAATTAAAACATTATATATATATATATATATGTATATTTAATGCTTTTATGCCCTTTCTGTACCCGTGTGGACGATATAAATATCCAACAAAGTACTTCGTAATTCTCATCATCATCATTGGCGCAACAGCTCCATTTGTGGCCAAGACCATCTGCCTATTGGCACATTTCGAGAAGGGAGATGTGTTTCTTTTTACCGGTAGAGTTTTTCAGCCCTACGATCAACGCCTAAAATTCATGCGCTAATTTATTCTTAGCTGGAAGCATGCTGTTGTCTCCATTAGCCCCGAGCACTTAGCGGAGTGGAATTGGATAACGTTTACGTGCGATTGAAAGACACACTGCGAAAGAAACTGCGACCATTAGGTTCATTTTAACATGGCATTCAATTAATTGAAGGCCTTGTAGCACTACTGGAGTTTCTGAATAACCTGAGGTTAGTATAGATGACTTATTATATAACTTTAAAAACAACAACGCTTTAGGCTGTGAGAGAGCTTTTCTTTCGAATCCATTGATTTAAAGGCCTTGATTACTTTAATTGGAAACAAATGATAATCAGTTAGATTAGCGGAAGATGGTTACGCATGTGTCTTTACATATTTTCATTAGTAAAATTATCCAAATTTTAAAGTACGCTTTATGTGTAATAAACCTTAAATATTGTAACTATTTTCTTTAATCTTTTTCTAGTGATACTGCACGTTATTAAGAATTTTAACATAACGATCATTATTTCGATAACTCAGCAATGTTACAGCAAGTGCTTTTTAATTCAGCACATTCGGGACAATGGACGTGCAATATCAATTACCAATTGTGTAACTGTACAATAGTAATTGTACAACTAATGGCATACCTTTGATATGTTATTTCACTGGTATTGCCATTAATTGCACAATACAATTACCAGAGATATTTATCTCTGCGATTATCTCTTTAATTGCCAAAGATATTTATCTCTGGTATTGCCATTAATTAAAAAAAGAGATATTCATCTCTGGATTAAAATTTAAGTGATTAAAGCATGCACCTATTTACTGCGTTTACACACATTCTCTACCTTGTAGATATTCCCTTGTAGACTGCACTGTTGTAGACCTTCCCTTGTAGACTGTACATTTGTAGACCTTGTATAAATATCCATCAAAGTATTTCGTTATTCTAGCAACAACAAAATTAAACATTGGACATTTATTTAACATTGAACATTAATTTTGAATATTCTGGTATTGATAAGAAAAATGAAAAAGAAAATATATAAAAAATTAATAATACACAATGATAGTTAAAGTAACTTATCATTCATTTCTCTATGGGAAGAAAAAATTCACTTGAACATTAGTGTTTAAAAAAGTAACCGATATGGCGTTGATTCCAAGATATGGATCTCATTTTGAAAAAAAAAAAAATTGTTACGAATTATACATAAATTTATGAATTCTGCAGATTTATATTCTATACTGTATTGACAGGAAAATTGATAATTGCGACAAACACCGAACAAAAAAACTAGCAGCGCTGGGAGATAATGGCAGGACTTTTAATAGTAATGCCCTGCATTTGAGAAATTGCTTTTTGAGAAATTCCCTTCAAATTTCTCACTAGACAGCCTGACTGTAAATATCTGTAATAATCACCAACGAGTCTCCTCGTATCTGTAAGCACTGATTGCAATGACGAAGCAAATGTATTCGACCTCGCACTAATTACTACTGAGCTACGAGTTTAAGGTTGCATTTTTTTCCCGAAAGAAATATCTAACAAAACCGTTCCACGATCAATCAAAGAAATAAAGTATTTTCAGACCTGTGAATCTTGAACATAAAACTTATAATTGCTCTTATCCCATACCTTATTTGAATCTTATATAGAAAATAATGTGCATCTGTTTTTGTAATGTATGCCTTAGAGACATTAGAAAGTTACAAAGACGTTGAATCGCAAACTCATAAATTTCTTATCCTACTCAGTTTTCAGAACATGGCTGCCAATCAAAGAGGATAAGTTCACCTTTGATAATACGTTTCCATCATAGATTATAAAAAATAAATAAAATTAAAATATAGATTTTTGTAATGTGTATCTTTTGTAATGTATGCCTTAGAGACATTAGAAAGTTACAAAGACGTTGAATCGCAATCTCATAAACTTCTTATCCTACTCAGTCTTCAGAACATGACTACCAAGAAACCAGGATAAGCTCATCTTTGATAACACGTTGCCATCATATTATAAAAATAAACAAGTAATATATAAAAAAAAATAAAGTCAATTCCTACTTTTTTTTTTTTTCACTGTATTGCAGAAAGTCATTTATAAAATAATTTTCATTCATTTTTTTAAAGTTTATCTGGCATATCATGGGTAGATACATGCAACATAAATATAAAAAAAAAAACCTAAAATTAATTAATTAAATTTAATGAATGAATTAATATTTGAAAAACTATATTAATATCAAATCAATCAAATCTTTTCTAACTTAAAAAAAAATGTATTTGAACTTGACTGGATGAATAAAAAGTATTTATGAACGATTGAAAATTTGAATTATATAGGAGAGTGAGAGATAATACAAGGAATTGAACAAAAAACAATTATAATACTAATTAAATTTTATCTAAAGAAAGTTAAATGCAGTTTAAAATTAATTTCAGGAAAATAATTAAAGTTATATTTTTAAGCTTGAAAATTTAATGGCATGTAAAAGAAATAAAACAAAATTTTGACATACATTTAAAAAGAAAGAAATTCTGATCTTTGAAAAGACATAAATTTTTGCTTTGAAATATTTTCTGTTGGGATTTTGTTTCGAAATATTCGAAATTAGAAGAATAAGGTGCTCCTTTTATATGATAAAAAGTTTTTGAATATTTCGATCTGTTTGCTTTCAAAAGAGGTGGGAGCGATATTTCCGAAGAAATGACAGTGTGGGTGTTACTGAAATTATGATACTTAGGAAATGAATGAAAAACTGTTTGATAAAGTTGGAAAGTTTGACAAATGTTATGCTTGAAAATACTTTTGTAAATATTTACCGAAAAAATATTTTAAGCGTTTATGCATAGATAAATAAAAGCATAAAGTAAAAAAAAAAATCTAGACTACTTTTTTTTTTATAAAGAATAACATAAAACAATTTCTGTTATTTCACACCTACTTATTTATTATAAATATAATGTTTGTATTTGAGTTCATTGTGAACTTATGAATTTCGATGAATTATTAGAAGCTTTTTTTTTTACTAAATTAAGATATTCACTTCTAGATTCAAAAGTGGTCGAAATATACAAGGTGATCAGAAAGTCTGTCCTGGTTATAAAAATTTATTGTGTGAAACCTAATATATTTAGACATATGTTTGTTTGAATGCTCTGTAAATCGGCGATTCTCAATCTGTGGCGGCTGTCCCAGTAGGGGGGGAAGGGGGCAAAATAACGCTAAATAGGGTTGCACGAAAAATATTATTAAAAGAATTATCAAAGAATATAGTAAGAAAAAAAAAAATGTCATTACAGATTGATTGAATTGATTAATTTACTGAAAGAGGAAGCAAAAACAAAAAGATGGTCCGAAATAATAAAATATAAAATACACATTCCTTCTTCCCTCAATGATGCAACATCCATGGTGACCTAAGGCCGTCTGCCCACTGGCAGATTTCGAGACGATGCTTTCTTTTCACGGGGTATTGTTGTCAAACCTGCGCCCTACGTTTTCCGTCAAATTAGACCGGGGCCCGTTCTGGTTTTAAGGATTCCGAGCCCTACAAACATCGAGTCTCAACTTTCAAAATCTTCCTTTTTCTTCTTCCCTCAAACTTTCGGGTTCAAGTCCCGGCGATCCATGGCATCAGAGTGCTAGCCACATGACCATCGTACACAAACTACACATTTACACTGATATAATAATTAAATAGGAGTTGTATCAGAATCCAATTACTGTAATAATTAGTATCAATACTAAATTTGAAAATAAGTTTAATAATTATTAGCTACTCCCCTGGCACTCTTTTGGAAGCAAGTATTTGCGAAGGATGTTAGAAAAAAGGCACTCTGAGATTATTTTCTATGTTGCTGTGATCTACACTTTATATTTCAAAGCAATCACAGTAGAAAATCCTGGGCTAGCTCTCTGGCGTTCGGGTACCCTTTTAGGTTTCACGTTCGAGTCCCAGCGATTTTGCAATAGATGTTTGTAGTGGTTCGGAATCCCATTTTTAAACTGTGGGTTGTAGGTTTAAAAGTTGGGCATAAGGATTACATCCTACCCCGTAAAAAAAAGCATTTCATGTTTCGCAATCTGTATTAGGCAAACGGACTTGGCTTACCATAGGGCTGTTAATTCCACTATTGGCTGTTGATCACCCTTGGTACTGCCTTGCATAGCAAAGATTTTGGACGGAAGGATTTAATATCGAAAAAGACAACCAGTTCTTTTTCTGCTTATTTTGTGGAATCCTGAGGTTGGTCTTCGAGCAGATCAC
>BPLR01015929.1:0-33873 GCA_021605095.1 Caerostris extrusa | reverse complement strand
AATAATTTCTCACACACACGCGGTTGGTGCCTATAGATTCGTGGCGTTGTATTACATCCCTGGAAGCGACAAAAAAATTATTCCTATGCAACTTTTTGTGTTACGGCCAAATGCAGTTTTTGGCCAAATTCGCACCTGAATCTGGCCATAACGCGACAAATTGAGGTCGCACGCAAAAACGCACATAGCCGATCGCAATGTATTCATCCGACGCACCTATGTACCAAATTGCATCAAATCGGTCGCAATTTACTCTCAAAAACGCTAAAACACGCTTAAAACAGCTCGGAGAGCTCCCACAGCGTCGATTTGTGACTTAAACGCATACTTGCGAATATCTACCGAAATAAATTTGCTAGGGCAATTCTTTTAAATCGGTCACTTACGGGCGTGAAACGCTATTGAACGACATCCACATTGTGGCCCTAGCACGTTAATTTCTCCCCATATGGGCACGTTGTATATCGGCACTTGCGCGATCGGGACTAGGCGAACGCATGCCCATAACTTCTACAAATAATTTCTCACAGACACGCGGTTGGTGCCTATAGATTCGTGGCGTTGTATTACATCCTCTGGAAGCGACAAAAAATTATTCCTATGCAACTTTTTTGTTTCGGCCAAATGCAGTTTTTGGCCAAATTCGCACCTGAATCTGGCCATAACGCGACAAATTGAGGCGAACGCAAAAACGCACATAGCCGATCGCAAGGGGGTCGCTTACGGGCGTGAAACGCTATTGAACGACATCCACATTGTGGCCCTAGCACGTTAATTTCTCCCCATATGGGCACGTTGTATATCGGCACTTGCGCGATCGGCACTAGGCGAACGCACGGCCATAACTTCTACAAATAATTTCTCACAGACACGCGGTTGGTGCCTATAGATTCGTGGCGTTGTATTACATCCTCTGGAAGCGACAAATAAATTATTCCTATGCAACTTTTTGTGTTTCGGCCAAATGCAGTTTTTGGCCAAATTCGCACCTGAATCTGGCCATAACGCGACAAATTGAGGTCGCACGCAAAAACGCACATAGCCGATCGCAATGTATTCATCCGACGCACCTATGTACCAAATTGCATCCAAATCGGTCGCAATTTACTCTCAAAAACGCTAAAACACGCTTAAAACAGCTCGCAGAGCCCCCAGAGCGTCGATTTGTGACTTAAACGCATACTTGCGAATATCTACCGAAATAAATTTGCTAGGGCAATTCTTTTAAGGGGGTCACTTAGGGGCGTGAAACGCTATTGAACGACATCCACATTGTGGCCCTAGCACGTTAATTTCTCCCCATATGGGCACGTTGTATATCGGCACTTGCGCGATCGGGACTAGGCGAACGCATGCCCATAACTTCTACAAATAATTTCTCACACACACGCGGTTGGTGCCTATAGATTCGTGGCGTTGTATTACATCCCCTGGAAGCGACAAAAAAATTATTCCTATGCAACTTTTTGTGTTACGGCCAAATGCAGTTTTTGGCCAAATTCGCACCTGAATCTGGCCATAACGCGACAAATTGAGGTCGCACGCAAAAACACATAGCCGATCGCAATGTATTCATCCGACGCACCTATGTACCAAATTGCATCAAAAATCGGTCGCAATTTAGTCTCAAAAACGCTAAAACACGCTTAAAACAGCTCGGAGAGCTCCCACAGCGCGTATTTGTGACTTAAACGCATACTTGCGAATATCTACCGAAATAAATTTGCTAGGGCAATTCTTTTAAGGGGGTCGCTTACGGGCGTGAAACGCTATTGAACGACATCCACATTGTGGCCCTAGCACGTTAATTTCTCCCCATATGGGCACGTTGTATATCGGCACTTGCGCGATCGGCACTAGGCGAACGCACGGCCATAACTTCTACAAATAATTTCTCACAGACACGCGGTTGGTGCCTATAGATTCGTGGCGTTGTATTACATCCTCTGGAAGCGACAAATAAATTATTCCTATGCAACTTTTTGTGTTTCGGCCAAATGCAGTTTTTGGCCAAATTCGCACCTGAATCTGGCCATAACGCGACAAATTGAGGTCGCACGCAAAAACGCACATAGCCGATCGCAATGTATTCATCCGACGCACCTATGTACCAAATTGCATCAAATCGGTCGCAATTTACTCTCAAAAACGCTAAAACACGCTTAAAACAGCTCGCAGAGCCCCCAGAGCGTCGATTTGTGACTTAAACGCATACTTGCGAATATCTACCGAAATAAATTTGCTAGGGCAATTCTTTTAAGGGGGTCACTTAGGGGCGTGAAACGCTATTGAACGACATCCACATTGTGGCCCTAGCACGTTAATTTCTCCCCATATGGGCACGTTGTATATCGGCACTTGCGCGATCGGGACTAGGCGAACGCATGCCCATAACTTCTACAAATAATTTCTCACACACACGCGGTTGGTGCCTATAGATTCGTGGCGTTGTATTACATCCCCTGGAAGCGACAAAAAAATTATTCCTATGCAACTTTTTGTGTTACGGCCAAATGCAGTTTTTGGCCAAATTCGCACCTGAATCTGGCCATAACGCGACAAATTGAGGTCGCACGCAAAAACGCACATAGCCGATCGCAATGTATTCATCCGACGCACCTATGTACCAAATTGCATCAAATCGGTCGCAATTTACTCTCAAAAACGCTAAAACACGCTTAAAACAGCTCGGAGAGCTCCCACAGCGCGTATTTGTGACTTAAACGCATACTTGCGAATATCTACCGAAATAAATTTGCTAGGGCAATTCTTTTAAGGGGGTCGCTTACGGGCGTGAAACGCTATTGAACGACATCCACATTGTGGCCCTAGCACGTTAATTTCTCCCCATATGGGCACGTTGTATATCGGCACTTGCGCGATCGGGACTAGGCGAACGCATGCCCATAACTTCTACAAATAATTTCTCACAGACACGCGGTTGGTGCCTATAGATTCGTGGCGTTGTATTACATCCTCTGGAAGCGACAAATAAATTATTCCTATGCAACTTTTTGTGTTTCGGCCAAATGCAGTTTTTGGCCAAATTCGCACCTGAATCTGGCCATAACGCGACAAATTGAGGTCGCACGCAAAAACGCACATAGCCGATCGCAATGTATTCATCCGACGCACCTATGTACCAAATTGCATCAAATCGGTCGCAATTTACTCTCAAAAACGCTAAAACACGCTTAAAACAGCTCGCAGAGCCCCCAGAGCGTCGATTTGTGACTTAAACGCATACTTGCGAATATCTACCGAAATAAATTTGCTAGGGCAATTCTTTTAAGGGGGTCACTTAGGGGCGTGAAACGCTATTGAACGACATCCACATTGTGGCCCTAGCACGTTAATTTCTCCCCATATGGGCACGTTGTATATCGGCACTTGCGCGATCGGGACTAGGCGAACGCATGCCCATAACTTCTACAAATAATTTCTCACACACACGCGGTTGGTGCCTATAGATTCGTGGCGTTGTATTACATCCCCTGGAAGCGACAAAAAAATTATTCCTATGCAACTTTTTGTGTTACGGCCAAATGCAGTTTTGGCCAAATTCGCACCTGAATCTGGCCATAACGCGACAAATTGAGGTCGCACGCAAAAACGCACATAGCCGATCGCAATGTATTCATCCGACGCACCTATGTACCAAATTGCATCAAATCGGTCGCAATTTACTCTCAAAAACGCTAAAAAAACACGCTTAAAACAGCTCGGAGAGCTCCCACAGCGCGTATTTGTGACTTAAACGCATACTTGCGAATATCTACCGAAATAAATTTGCTAGGGCAATTCTTTTAAGGGGGTCGCTTACGGGCGTGAAACGCTATTGAACGACATCCACATTGTGGCCCTAGCACGTTAATTTCTCCCCATATGGGCACGTTGTATATCGGCACTTGCGCGATCGGCACTAGGCGAACGCACGGCCATAACTTCTACAAATAATTTCTCACAGACACGCGGTTGGTGCCTATAGATTCGTGGCGTTGTATTACATCCTCTGGAAGCGACAAATAAATTATTCCTATGCAACTTTTTGTGTTTTTTCGGCCAAATGCAGTTTTTGGCCAAATTCGCACCTGAATCTGGCCATAACGCGACAAATTGAGGTCGCACGCAAAAACGCACATAGCCGATCGCAATGTATTCATCCGACGCACCTATGTACCAAATTGCATCAAATCGGTCGCAATTTACTCTCAAAAACGCTAAAACACGCTTAAAACAGCTCGCAGAGCCCCCAGAGCGTCGATTTGTGACTTAAACGCATACTTGCGAATATCTACCGAAATAAATTTGCTAGGGCAATTCTTTTAAGGGGGTCACTTAGGGGCGTGAAACGCTATTGAACGACATCCACATTGTGGCCCTAGCACGTTAATTTCTCCCCATATGGGCACGTTGTATATCGGCACTTGCGCGATCGGGACTAGGCGAACGCATGCCCATAACTTCTACAAATAATTTCTCACACACACGCGGTTGGTGCCTATAGATTCGTGGCGTTGTATTACATCCCCTGGAAGCGACAAAAAAATTATTCCTACTTTTTGTGTTACGGCCAAATGCAGTTTTTGGCCAAATTCGCACCTGAATCTGGCCATAACGCGACAAATTGAGGTCGCACGCAAAAACGCACATAGCCGATCGCAATGTATTCATCCGACGCACCTATGTACCAAATTGCATCAAATCGGTCGCAATTTACTCTCAAAAACGCTAAAACACGCTTAAAACAGCTCGGAGAGCTCCCACAGCGCGTATTTGTGACTTAAACGCATACTTGCGAATATCTACCGAAATAAATTTGCTAGGGCAATTCTTTTAAGGGGGTCGCTTACGGGCGTGAAACGCTATTGAACGACATCCACATTGTGGCCCTAGCACGTTAATTTCTCCCCATATGGGCACGTTGTATATCGGCACTTGCGCGATCGGCACTAGGCGAACGCATGCCCATAACTTCTACAAATAATTTCTCACAGACACGCGGTTGGTGCCTATAGATTCGTGGCGTTGTATTACATCCTCTGGAAGCGACAAATAAATTATTCCTATGCAACTTTTTGTGTTTCGGCCAAATGCAGTTTTTGGCCAAATTCGCACCTGAATCTGGCCATAACGCGACAAATTGAGGTCGCACGCAAAAACGCACATAGCCGATCGCAATGTATTCATCCGACGCACCTATGTACCAAATTGCATCAAATCGGTCGCAATTTACTCTCAAAAACGCTAAAACACGCTTAAAACAGCTCGCAGAGCCCCCAGAGCGTCGATTTGTGACTTAAACGCATACTTGCGAATATCTACCGAAATAAATTTGCTAGGGCAATTCTTTTAAGGGGGTCACTTAGGGGCGTGAAACGCTATTGAACGACATCCACATTGTGGCCCTAGCACGTTAATTTCTCCCCATATGGGCACGTTGTATATCGGCACTTGCGCGATCGGGACTAGGCGAACGCATGCCCATAACTTCTACAAATAATTTCTCACACACGCGGTTGGTGCCTATAGATTCGTGGCGTTGTATTACATCCCCTGGAAGCGACAAAAAATTATTCCTATGCAACTTTTTGTGTTTCGGCCAAATGCAGTTTTTGGCCAAATTCGCACCTGAATCTGGCCATAACGCGACAAATTGAGGTCGCACGCAAAAACGCACATAGCCGATCGCAATGTATTCATCCGACGCACCTATGTACCAAATTGCATCAAATCGGTCGCAATTTACTCTCAAAAACGCTAAAACACGCTTAAAACAGCTCGGAGAGCTCCCACAGCGCGTATTTGTGACTTAAACGCATACTTGCGAATATCTACCGAAATAAATTTGCTAGGGCAATTCTTTTAAGGGGGTCGCTTACGGGCGTGAAACGCTATTGAACGACATCCACATTGTGGCCCTAGCACGTTAATTTCTCCCCATATGGGCACGTTGTATATCGGCACTTGCGCGATCGGGACTAGGCGAACGCATGCCCATAACTTCTACAAATAATTTCTCACAGACACGCGGTTGGTGCCTATAGATTCGTGGCGTTGTATTACATCCTCTGGAAGCGACAAATAAATTATTCCTATGCAACTTTTTGTGTTTCGGCCAAATGCAGTTTTTGGCCAAATTCGCACCTGAATCTGGCCATAACGCGACAAATTGAGGTCGCACGCAAAAACGCACATAGCCGATCGCAATGTATTCATCCGACGCACCTATGTACCAAATTGCATCAAATCGGTCGCAATTTACTCTCAAAAACGCTAAAAAAACACGCTTAAAACAGCTCGGAGAGCTCCCACAGCGCGTATTTGTGACTTAAACGCATACTTGCGAATATCTACCGAAATAAATTTGCTAGGGCAATTCTTTTAAGGGGGTCGCTTACGGGCGTGAAACGCTATTGAACGACATCCACATTGTGGCCCTAGCACGTTAATTTCTCCCCATATGGGCACGTTGTATATCGGCACTTGCGCGATCGGGACTAGGCGAACGCATGCCCATAACTTCTACAAATAATTTCTCACAGACACGCGGTTGGTGCCTATAGATTCGTGGCGTTGTATTACATCCTCTGGAAGCGACAAATAAATTATTCCTATGCAACTTTTTGTGTTTCGGCCAAATGCAGTTTTTGGCCAAATTCGCACCTGAATCTGGCCATAACGCGACAAATTGAGGTCGCACGCAAAAACGCACATAGCCGATCGCAATGTATTCATCCGACGCACCTATGTACCAAATTGCATCCAAATCGGTCGCAATTTACTCTCAAAAACGCTAAAACACGCTTAAAACAGCTCGCAGAGCCCCCAGAGCGTCGATTTGTGACTTAAACGCATACTTGCGAATATCTACCGAAATAAATTTGCTAGGGCAATTCTTTTAAGGGGGTCACTTAGGGGCGTGAAACGCTATTGAACGACATCCACATTGTGGCCCTAGCACGTTAATTTCTCCCCATATGGGCACGTTGTATATCGGCACTTGCGCGATCGGGACTAGGCGAACGCATGCCCATAACTTCTACAAATAATTTCTCACACACACGCGGTTGGTGCCTATAGATTCGTGGCGTTGTATTACATCCCCTGGAAGCGACAAAAAAATTATTCCTATGCAACTTTTTGTGTTACGGCCAAATGCAGTTTTTGGCCAAATTCGCACCTGAATCTGGCCATAACGCGACAAATTGAGGTCGCACGCAAAAACGCACATAGCCGATCGCAATGTATTCATCCGACGCACCTATGTACCAAATTGCATCCAAATCGGTCGCAATTTAGTCTCAAAAACGCTAAAACACGCTTAAAACAGCTCGGAGAGCTCCCACAGCGCGTATTTGTGACTTAAACGCATACTTGCGAATATCTACCGAAATAAATTTGCTAGGGCAATTCTTTTAAGGGGGTCGCTTACGGGCGTGAAACGCTATTGAACGACATCCACATTGTGGCCCTAGCACGTTAATTTCTCCCCATATGGGCACGTTGTATATCGGCACTTGCGCGATCGGCACTAGGCGAACGCACGCCCATAACTTCTACAAATAATTCTCACAGACACGCGGTTGGTGCCTATAGATTCGTGGCGTTGTATTACATCCTCTGGAAGCGACAAATAAATTATTCCTATGCAACTTTTTGTGTTTCGGCCAAATGCAGTTTTTGGCCAAATTCGCACCTGAATCTGGCCATAACGCGACAAATTGAGGTCGCACGCAAAAACGCACATAGCCGATCGCAATGTATTCATCCGACGCACCTATGTACCAAATTGCATCAAATCGGTCGCAATTTACTCTCAAAAACGCTAAAACACGCTTAAAACAGCTCGCAGAGCCCCCAGAGCGTCGATTTGTGACTTAAACGCATACTTGCGAATATCTACCGAAATAAATTTGCTAGGGCAATTCTTTTAAGGGGGTCACTTAGGGGCGTGAAACGCTATTGAACGACATCCACATTGTGGCCCTAGCACGTTAATTTCTCCCCATATGGGCACGTTGTATATCGGCACTTGCGCGATCGGGACTAGGCGAACGCATGCCCATCTTCTACAAATAATTTCTCACACACACGCGGTTGGTGCCTATAGATTCGTGGCGTTGTATTACATCCCCTGGAAGCGACAAAAAATTATTCCTATGCAACTTTTTGTGTTTCGGCCAAATGCAGTTTTTGGCCAAATTCGCACCTGAATCTGGCCATAACGCGACAAATTGAGGTCGCACGCAAAAACGCACATAGCCGATCGCAATGTATTCATCCGACGCACCTATGTACCAAATTGCATCAAATCGGTCGCAATTTACTCTCAAAAACGCTAAAACACGCTTAAAACAGCTCGGAGCTCCCACAGCGCGTATTTGTGACTTAAACGCATACTTGCGAATATCTACCGAAATAAATTTGCTAGGGCAATTCTTTTAAGGGGGTCGCTTACGGGCGTGAAACGCTATTGAACGACATCCACATTGTGGCCCTAGCACGTTAATTTCTCCCCATATGGGCACGTTGTATATCGGCACTTGCGCGATCGGCACTAGGCGAACGCACGCCCATAACTTCTACAAATAATTTCTCACAGACACGCGGTTGGTGCCTATAGATTCGTGGCGTTGTATTACATCCTCTGGAAGCGACAAATAAATTATTCCTATGCAACTTTTTGTGTTTCGGCCAAATGCAGTTTTTGGCCAAATTCGCACCTGAATCTGGCCATAACGCGACAAATTGAGGTCGCACGCAAAAACGCACATAGCCGATCGCAATGTATTCATCCGACGCACCTATGTACCAAATTGCATCAAATCGGTCGCAATTTACTCTCAAAAACGCTAAAACACGCTTAAAACAGCTCGCAGAGCCCCCAGAGCGTCGATTTGTGACTTAAACGCATACTTGCGAATATCTACCGAAATAAATTTGCTAGGGCAATTCTTTTAAGGGGGTCACTTAGGGGCGTGAAACGCTATTGAACGACATCCACATTGTGGCCCTAGCACGTTAATTTCTCCCCATATGGGCACGTTGTATATCGGCACTTGCGCGATCGGGACTAGGCGAACGCATGCCCATAACTTCTACAAATAATTTCTCACACACGCGGTTGGTGCCTATAGATTCGTGGCGTTGTATTACATCCCCTGGAAGCGACAAAAAAATTATTCCTATGCAACTTTTTGTGTTTCGGCCAAATGCAGTTTTTGGCCAAATTCGCACCTGAATCTGGCCATAACGCGACAAATTGAGGTCGCACGCAAAAACGCACATAGCCGATCGCAATGTATTCATCCGACGCACCTATGTACCAAATTGCATCAAATCGGTCGCAATTTACTCTCAAAAACGCTAAAACACGCTTAAAACAGCTCGGAGAGCTCCCACAGCGCGTATTTGTGACTTAAACGCATACTTGCGAATATCTACCGAAATAAATTTGCTAGGGCAATTCTTTTAAGGGGGTCGCTTACGGGCGTGAAACGCTATTGAACGACATCCACATTGTGGCCCTAGCACGTTAATTTCTCCCCATATATGGGCGTTGTATATCGGCACTTGCGCGATCGGCACTAGGCGAACGCACGGCCATAACTTCTACAAATAATTTCTCACAGACACGCGGTTGGTGCCTATAGATTCGTGGCGTTGTATTACATCCTCTGGAAGCGACAAATAAATTATTCCTATGCAACTTTTTGTGTTTCGGCCAAATGCAGTTTTTGGCCAAATTCGCACCTGAATCTGGCCATAACGCGACAAATTGAGGTCGCACGCAAAAACGCACATAGCCGATCGCAATGTATTCATCCGACGCACCTATGTACCAAATTGCATCCAAATCGGTCGCAATTTACTCTCAAAAACGCTAAAACACGCTTAAAACAGCTCGCAGAGCCCCCAGAGCGTCGATTTGTGACTTAAACGCATACTTGCGAATATCTACCGAAATAAATTTGCTAGGGCAATTCTTTTAAGGGGGTCACTTAGGGGCGTGAAACGCTATTGAACGACATCCACATTGTGGCCCTAGCACGTTAATTTCTCCCCATATGGGCACGTTGTATATCGGCACTTGCGCGATCGGGACTAGGCGAACGCATGCCCATAACTTCTACAAATAATTTCTCACACACACGCGGTTGGTGCCTATAGATTCGTGGCGTTGTATTACATCCCCTGGAAGCGACAAAAAATTATTCCTATGCAACTTTTTGTGTTTCGGCCAAATGCAGTTTTTGGCCAAATTCGCACCTGAATCTGGCCATAACGCGACAAATTGAGGTCGCACGCAAAAACGCACATAGCCGATCGCAATGTATTCATCCGACGCACCTATGTACCAAATTGCATCAAATCGGTCGCAATTTACTCTCAAAAACGCTAAAACACGCTTAAAACAGCTCGGAGAGCTCCCAGCAGCGATTTGTGACTTAAACGCATACTTGCGAATATCTACCGAAATAAATTTGCTAGGGCAATTCTTTTAAGGGGGTCGCTTACGGGCGTGAAACGCTATTGAACGACATCCACATTGTGGCCCTGCACGTTAATTTCTCCCCATATGGGCACGTTGTATATCGGCACTTGCGCGATCGGCACTAGGCGAACGCACGGCCATAACTTCTACAAATAATTTCTCACAGACACGCGGTTGGTGCCTATAGATTCGTGGCGTTGTATTACATCCTCTGGAAGCGACAAATAAATTATTCCTATGCAACTTTTTGTGTTTCGGCCAAATGCAGTTTTTGGCCAAATTCGCACCTGAATCTGGCCATAACGCGACAAATTGAGGTCGCACGCAAAAACGCACATAGCCGATCGCAATGTATTCATCCGACGCACCTATGTACCAAATTGCATCAAATCGGTCGCAATTTACTCTCAAAAACGCTAAAACACGCTTAAAACAGCTCGCAGAGCCCCCAGAGCGTCGATTTGTGACTTAAACGCATACTTGCGAATATCTACCGAAATAAATTTGCTAGGGCAATTCTTTTAAGGGGGTCACTTACGGGCGTGAAACGCTATTGAACGACATCCACATTGTGGCCCTAGCACGTTAATTTCTCCCCATATGGGCACGTTGTATATCGGCACTTGCGCGATCGGGACTAGGCGAACGCATGCCCATAACTTCTACAAATAATTTCTCACAGACACGCGGTTGGTGCCTATAGATTCGTGGCGTTGTATTACATCCTCTGGAAGCGACAAATAAATTATTCCTATGCAACTTTTTGTGTTTCGGCCAAATGCAGTTTTTGGCCAAATTCGCACCTGAATCTGGCCATAACGCGACAAATTGAGGTCGCACGCAAAAACGCACATAGCCGATCGCAATGTATTCATCCGACGCACCTATGTACCAAATTGCATCAAATCGGTCGCAATTTACTCTCAAAAACGCTAAAACACGCTTAAAACAGCTCGCAGAGCCCCCAGAGCGTCGATTTGTGACTTAAACGCATACTTGCGAATATCTACCGAAATAAATTTGCTAGGGCAATTCTTTTAAGGGGGTCACTTAGGGGCGTGAAACGCTATTGAACGACATCCACATTGTGGCCCTAGCACGTTAATTTCTCCCCATATGGGCACGTTGTATATCGGCACTTGCGCGATCGGGACTAGGCGAACGCATGCCCATAACTTCTACAAATAATTTCTCACAGACACGCGGTTGGTGCCTATAGATTCGTGGCGTTGTATTACATCCCCTGGAAGCGACAAAAAAATTATTCCTATGCAACTTTTTGTGTTTCGGCCAAATGCAGTTTTTGGCCAAATTCGCACCTGAATCTGGCCATAACGCGACAAATTGAGGTCGCACGCAAAAACGCACATAGCCGATCGCAATGTATTCATCCGACGCACCTATGTACCAAATTGCATCAAATCGGTCGCAATTTACTCTCAAAAACGCTAAAACACGCTTAAAACAGCTCGGAGAGCTCCCACAGCGCGATTTGTGACTTAAACGCATACTTGCGAATATCTACCGAAATAAATTTGCTAGGGCAATTCTTTTTTAGGGGTCGCTTACGGGCGTGAAACGCTATTGAACGACATCCACATTGTGGCCCTAGCACGTTAATTTCTCCCCATATGGGCACGTTGTATATCGGCACTTGCGCGATCGGCACTAGGCGAACGCACGCCCATAACTTCTACAAATAATTTCTCACAGACACGCGGTTGGTGCCTATAGATTCGTGGCGTTGTATTACATCCTCTGGAAGCGACAAATAAATTATTCCTATGCAACTTTTTGTGTTTCGGCCAAATGCAGTTTTTGGCCAAATTCGCACCTGAATCTGGCCATAACGCGACAAATTGAGGTCGCACGCAAAAACGCACATAGCCGATCGCAATGTATTCATCCGACGCACCTATGTACCAAATTGCATCAAATCGGTCGCAATTTACTCTCAAAAACGCTAAAACACGCTTAAAACAGCTCGCAGAGCCCCCAGAGCGTCGATTTGTGACTTAAACGCATACTTGCGAATATCTACCGAAATAAATTTGCTGCTAGGGCAATTCTTTTAAGGGGGTCACTTAGGGGCGTGAAACGCTATTGAACGACATCCACATTGTGGCCCTAGCACGTTAATTTCTCCCCATATGGGCACGTTGTATATCGGCACTTGCGCGATCGGGACTAGGCGAACGCATGCCCATAACTTCTACAAATAATTTCTCACACACACGCGGTTGGTGCCTATAGATTCGTGGCGTTGTATTACATCCCCTGGAAGCGACAAAAAAATTATTCCTATGCAACTTTTTGTGTTTACGGCCAAATGCAGTTTTTGGCCAAATTCGCACCTGAATCTGGCCATAACGCGACAAATTGAGGTCGCACGCAAAAACGCACATAGCCGATCGCAATGTATTCATCCGACGCACCTATGTACCAAATTGCATCAAATCGGTCGCAATTTAGTCTCAAAAACGCTAAAACACGCTTAAAACAGCTCGGAGCTCCCACAGCGCGTATTTGTGACTTAAACGCATACTTGCGAATATCTACCGAAATAAATTTGCTAGGGCAATTCTTTTAAGGGGGTCGCTTACGGGCGTGAAACGCTATTGAACGACATCCACATTGTGGCCCTAGCACGTTAATTTCTCCCCATATGGGCACGTTGTATATCGGCACTTGCGCGATCGGCACTAGGCGAACGCACGGCCATAACTTCTACAAATAATTTCTCACAGACACGCGGTTGGTGCCTATAGATTCGTGGCGTTGTATTACATCCTCTGGAAGCGACAAATAAATTATTCCTATGCAACTTTTTGTGTTTCGGCCAAATGCAGTTTTTGGCCAAATTCCAAACGCGACCTGAATCTGGCCATAACGCGACAAATTGAAAGTCGCACGCGCAAAAACGCATAACATAGCCGATCGCAATGTATTCATCCGACGCACCTATGTACCAAATTGCATCCAAATCGGTCGCAATTTACTCTCAAAAACGCTAAAACACGCTTAAAAAACAGCTCGCAGAGCCCCCAGAGCGTCGATTTGTGACTTAAACGCATACTTGCGAATATCTACCGAAATAAATTTGCTAGGGCAATTCTTTTAAGGGGGTCACTTAGGGGCGTGAAACGCTATTGAACGACATCCACATTGTGGCCCTAGCACGTTAATTTCTCCCCATATGGGCACGTTGTATATCGGCACTTGCGCGATCGGGACTAGGCGAACGCATGCCCATAACTTCTACAAATAATTTCTCACACACACGCGGTTGGTGCCTATAGATTCGTGGCGTTGTATTACATCCCCTGGAAGCGACAAAAAAATTATTCCTATGCAACTTTTTGTGTTACGGCCAAATGCAGTTTTTGGCCAAATTCGCACCTGAATCTGGCCATAACGCGACAAATTGAGGTCGCACGCAAAAACGCACATAGCCGATCGCAATGTATTCATCCGACGCACCTATGTACCAAATTGCATCCAAATCGGTCGCAATTTAGTCTCAAAAAAACGCTAAAACACGCTTAAAACAGCTCGGAGAGCTCCCACAGCGCGTATTTGTGACTTAAACGCATACTTGCGAATATCTACCGAAATAAATTTGCTAGGGCAATTCTTTTAAGGGGGTCGCTTACGGGCGTGAAACGCTATTGAACGACATCCACATTGTGGCCCTAGCACGTTAATTTCTCCCCATATGGGCACGTTGTATATCGGCACTTGCGCGATCGGCACTAGGCGAACGCACGGCCATAACTTCTACAAATAATTTCTCACAGACACGCGGTTGGTGCCTATAGATTCGTGGCGTTGTATTACATCCTCTGGAAGCGACAAATAAATTATTCCTATGCAACTTTTTGTGTTTCGGCCAAATGCAGTTTTTGGCCAAATTCGCACCTGAATCTGGCCATAACGCGACAAATTGAGGTCGCACGCAAAAACGCACATAGCCGATCGCAATGTATTCATCCGACGCACCTATGTACCAAATTGCATCCAAATCGGTCGCAATTTACTCTCAAAAACGCTAAAACACGCTTAAAACAGCTCGCAGAGCCCCCAGAGCGTCGATTTGTGACTTAAACGCATACTTGCGAATATCTACCGAAATAAATTTGCTAGGGCAATTCTTTTAAGGGGGTCACTTAGGGGCGTGAAACGCTATTGAACGACATCCACATTGTGGCCCTAGCACGTTAATTTCTCCCCATATGGGCACGTTGTATATCGGCACTTGCGCGATCGGGACTAGGCGAACGCATGCCCATAACTTCTACAAATAATTTCTCACACACACGCGGTTGGTGCCTATAGATTCGTGGCGTTGTATTACATCCCCTGGAAGCGACAAAAAAATTATTCCTATGCAACTTTTTGTGTTACGGCCAAATGCAGTTTTTGGCCAAATTCGCACCTGAATCTGGCCATAACGCGACAAATTGAGGTCGCACGCAAAAACGCACATAGCCGATCGCAATGTATTCATCCGACGCACCTATGTACCAAATTCATCCAAATCGGTCGCAATTTAGTCTCAAAAACGCTAAAACACGCTTAAAACAGCTCGGAGAGCTCCCACAGCGCGTATTTGTGACTTAAACGCATACTTGCGAATATCTACCGAAATAAATTTGCTAGGGCAATTCTTTTAAGGGGGTCGCTTACGGGCGTGAAACGCTATTGAACGACATCCACATTGTGGCCCTAGCACGTTAATTTCTCCCCATATGGGCACGTTGTATATCGGCACTTGCGCGATCGGCACTAGGCGAACGCACGGCCATAACTTCTACAAATAATTTCTCACAGACACGCGGTTGGTGCCTATAGATTCGTGGCGTTGTATTACATCCTCTGGAAGCGACAAATAAATTATTCCTATGCAACTTTTTGTGTTTCGGCCAAATGCAGTTTTTGGCCAAATTCGCACCTGAATCTGGCCATAACGCGACAAATTGAGGTCGCACGCAAAAACGCACATAGCCGATCGCAATGTATTCATCCGACGCACCTATGTACCAAATTGCATCAAATCGGTCGCAATTTACTCTCAAAAACGCTAAAACACGCTTAAAACAGCTCGCAGAGCCCCCAGAGCGTCGATTTGTGACTTAAACGCATACTTGCGAATATCTACCGAAATAAATTTGCTAGGGCAATTCTTTTAAGGGGGTCACTTAGGGGCGTGAAACGCTATTGAACGACATCCACATTGTGGCCCTAGCACGTTAATTTCTCCCCATATGGGCACGTTGTATATCGGCACTTGCGCGATCGGGACTAGGCGAACGCATGCCCATAACTTCTACAAATAATTTCTCACACACACGCGGTTGGTGCCTATAGATTCGTGGCGTTGTATTACATCCCCTGCAAATTCAATGTAATCCAGTTACCACACAAAATTCAGCAGCATCGTTTACTCCCTTTAATTTTCTTGAACCTTATCTAAACTCGGGAAACTCCATAAAAAGCTCCATCTGTCGTTGGAAAAAAACACGGCCATTCAGACGGCTTAAGGCGCTGTACGAAGTAATACCTGTAACGATCAATTAAACTGTTTTATGGTGCGTATAGATAATACTGATAAGAGACGAGCTTTTTATAACATAGTCTGTGGGTCTGGTAGTTGTTAAACAAGGAGTAAACCAGGGCGGGTTGGTTCGACGTCTAATGGCCAAAGGATATAATGATGGCTATTTAATTTTATATCAGAAAGGTTTGTTTAAAATCGTTTCTTAATAGGAGAATGTCTGTAGTAAGTATTTTGTTAAATTTCCGCAAAGTACTCAAGAAAATCTATATAATTAAATACCATCTACTGATATTCTTGAGTACTTTGCAGACATTCTATTACTATTGATTCTGTATATTGTAAAGGAAGTTTTGAAGGATTTTCATGTTTTTTATTCATATAATGAATTAATGAGGGATTTCAAGTTTTTTATTTTTATATTCGTAATACATAGAATTCCCTATGTGTTACATTAAAATATACTTATGCAGAATGAAAAATTTTTAGTTGACGCAATTGTTTTTGATTTCTTAGATTTCTTTTCTAACTTATTACCAACATGATTGGGCTGATTTTCATGCTTTTTATTCATTTAATGAATTGAGGAGGGATTTGCAAGTTATTTATTCTTGTAATGTGAATTGATAAGGTAGATTCGTGGGTTTTTTTCATATAATGTGAATTGATGAAAGATTTTCGTGTTTTTATTCATATAATGTGCATTGGTGAGGAATTCCGTATTTTTATTCTTATTTTTGAAACACATAGCATTCCTATGTGTTACATTAAAATATATTTATGCAGAATGAAATAATTTTTAGTTGACGCAATTATTTTTGATTTCTTAGATTTGAGTTTTTTTGTAACTTGCAACTAAAAGGAAAATCTCCTGGTGGTGGCATGAATGTTTATTAGGGGTTCGGAATTCACTTTAAACTGTACGTCCCGGTCTAATTAGCCTAAAGAGTGAGAAAGATGACCGTAGAGCAATAAACCGGAACCAAACATCAATGTTTTCAAGTTAAATCATATGAAAATTTAATAATTATAATTAGCCACTATTTTGACTATGAAGTGTTTTTAAAAATAAGTGGATAAAAAGAAATGTTGTTGTTGTTTAATTTCGAAGGATATTGTTTGTTATTTTAAAGAATCATAGTTGAATAATACTTTCTGAGCAATCTAATTTAAATTGCTTATTACACTAACAACTTGATTATAAATTAGGGATCACAATATTCTGAAGACATTTTATTTATAGTGAATAAATTATCTCGTGTGTAACATGTAAAAGTGATGTCTTTTACTCACACATGTCTATAAGTGTTGATATATAAAACTGAGACATGTCTCAGTTTTAGACACAGATGTCTCTCAGTTTTACATATCTACACACATGTCTCTCAGTTCTACATATCTACACACATCTCTCAGTTTTACATATCTACATTTCTACATGTGTTTAGACATGTAAAAGTGTAGATATGTAAAACTGAGAGACATGTAAAAGTGGAAACTTCTATAATATTAAGTAAAAGAACTTTCTATAAGATGAAAAACAATTTTATTTTATCTTTTAAAAAAATGCTAGTTAATTTATTGAAGAAAATTAGCATTATCGGTCCATAAGTAATTATGTATAATCCTTTGCAAATAAAATTATTCCAGTGATTAAATTTTCCTAAGATATTAATATAATAATTTTTAGATTATAGTATAAAGACATTTTCTCTAAAGTGTAGGAAATTACATTAATGGAAGAAGAACTCCATTTGATTATTTGAAATAATATTTACGTAGCAACTGTAAATTAAATGACCTATACAGTTCCAAAATCGATTATACATTTTAAAGGCTGACACGCAAAGTATAACCGTAGCACCCGTGTCTATGCTACATATGGATACGTTAAATCCTTAGGCAGGTAATACCTTCCGCTAGCTCGAATAACTAAAAAGAAGTTGTGGCAGCAGATATGATATCATTAGCAGTGTTTACACCACATTTTGCTTTCGAAGCTTTGAACAATATAGCAGACCTTCCCAGCTTCCACTTGGGTAATGCTGATTCTGCTACGTTTAGTTCAGCGGTTAGTGCTTTAGATCAAAGTTTAGTGCATTTATCAGTTTAGTGCCCGGTGTACGAAAACACCAATTATAAATAAATGTTATATATATTTCTGCTGTTTAGTTGAAGTGCACTTGGCTTTCTACATAGTTAGAGTTATATGTGTGATATTAACCGAGTTTCTTGTGCACTCTTGCCATAATTACTACTTCCATTACTTAAGAAAAACTTATGGAATTCGAACATAATAAACTCAACTGCTCACACACCAGCCTGTAGTAGTTTATTTTCACCAACTCCATAATTCCGGCATACCGGAATAGATCAACTCGGGCGTAATTAAGCCCATTTCCCTTTGCTAAGCCTAATTCCAATCTCTCCTTCTATGGAATTCGTTCGGAAAATATTTCCACAACGAAACGGGCACGGAAAATTAACCTACTCGCTTTGAAATATTTGCATCCCTTGCCGGGGCATTCTTGCAAAATAAAATGTTGCTTTGCCCCGGCCCCCTTTACTTTTTGCCGCCATTTGATCAGGCTCAGCAAGAATACATCACAACTTCACTCCTGCCTGCCATTTTCCGCCATTTCACATCCGACCTCGGACCGAATGCTTTGGTCTGCGGAATTCCAACCACCCCCACCTCACCCCCTCCCTGCTCTAGTGTGGCCCTTCGCTCTCAGAACTAGTAATTACAAAGTCGGTCTGTGGTGCACCCCCTACGCAACCCCCTTCCAAGACATACTGCAGAACCGTGTGAGTCATTCGTAATGTTTCCGTGTTCCGTCGGTGATTTTAATGACCCAAATTCATCAAGTTAAATGCCCGTTTAAAGACGATAATTCCACATTTAACGTTCTCTCTCACACGCGCGGGCTCCTGTGCTCGGAGTTTAGGAGGGGGTCTTAAAATCCACGGAATGATTTCTGCCTTTAGCCCTAGAGTGTGATACTTGTGGGGTGATTGGAGTGTAAAAGACCTGGTGGATTTGCCCAGGAGAATTATTTGGTGTGATAGTTTGGGACAGGCTATTTCGGGCCATTGTGTTGAGTCAGTAATTGTAAGGGATAAATAAATGGAAATCTTTCAATATTTTAAAATATAGATCTATTTTTTAAGAATATTTAAAAATATTTAAATGTCATTATTTGAGATATGTAGATAAGATTGTTGAATGACACCAGGACTAATGTCGACCAAGCTGAAATATATTTCTAATATTTAAAGATGGAAGCGATAAAGTTTTTAGTTTCATGAGATCACTGAAAATCAAGTTTCTTTATAAATACTTGCTTAAAATAACTGATCAATGTACATGTTACCAGTTTAAAAAAAAAATCAGGTAGGTACACGTAAGGGTTTTTAATGACATCAGAGATAGTTTTGGACCAAGCTGAGAAAATAATTTCTCATATTTAAAGAAAGAAAAGCGATTAAGATTTTAATTTCCTGAAATCAATAAAAGTCATGTAGGGGCTGATGACCGAATGGCTAGAGTGGGAATCTGGTGCTCGGTATCACAGGCTTTCGGGTGTGAGTTTCGGAGGTGCCATGGATGTTTGTGGTAGTTCGGAATCCACTTTAAGCCATAGCTCTCAGTCTCGTATGATCGTCGAGCGTCACAGAGCCCAATCAGACTTCTTCTCAACCACATCATTCCTAAACTGTAAAGGGGCAACTCAGCTCTAGATGCAGTGATGTGGGGTGTAGTGTTACTAATAAATACTTTCTTACTATACACCACATCACTGTGCCAAGCGGTGAGTTGCTTCTTTTGCAAATGAAATAATGTGGGTGAAATTAGATAGAGACGGGAAAATTTCGCAAAATTCACATTTGCATATAGAAGCCGAACATTGGGTCTATTTTTACAAGAACAGTTATAATATCAAAAAAAAAAAGTAGAAAAAGAAAAATATGACATGTGAGAAAATATAAAAATATATAAATACATTAGGTAAAATATTAGAAAAATTAAAAAAAAATGTTTACAATAAACTGAACATTGGAGAATATAAAAATGTGAAGGAATATTAATAATAATTATCGTCAATTAATATTATTATATAAATTAGAAAAGGAGTAACAGCTATTAAATAATTATACAACATTATGAAAAACAAACGTATAACCAAATTATGAACAATGGAAATATAAAAGACAGATTAAAATTACAAGATATTTATAAAAACATAACTAGATAAATGTTATTCCCATAAAAATTTGCTAAAATAAATCTGTATGAAATAAAATAACAAATTGTTTCAAATTAGCTTACAATAGATATACGCACATAATGTATACACACAAGTAAATTATATTATAAAGTCAAATTTCATTTATTTCACAAGTTTATTAAAATAACTGGTCCTCTTCCAAGGTTTTAAAAAAATAGGTATATTTCATTCGATTAAAATATTTTAGATTGGTATCGTTTCTTTTTCTCGTTTTATTCCACTAAATCTGCATCATTAGAAATTTTTTGCTCATTTTTGTTAATTTTAATAATACTCATGAATATTAATAGAATATTTTTGATTTCTTGAATAATTATGTTTGATTTTTCCGATTTATTTGTCTTGTTACCAGCTTTTTTGTTTATATTTACCTATTTTTTTCATTTAAATTGACTTTTTATTCGGCTTTGCTTTAATGGATATGGATTTTCGACTACCAACAATTGTAACATCAGAAGATAATGTCGATGAAACAAACGGAAAAGGATAAGAATCAAGGTCACTGTGCATAGGTTTTGAAATTAGAAAAGTGTTTAAGCTTTTTAGTGGAAAAAATAATAATCTGCTGATTCACAGAAATAATACGAGGATCAATGATTTAAGTATTGTGATCTAAAATCTACTGTTAAAAGATACTTTTAAGAGTTGGATGGAGGCGATTTCTGGCAATTAACACATTTTGTTTCATCTTTACATTCAACATTTTGCAAATGTATTCAACAACTGCATGACTGAAAGATGCACAGCTTGATTACGTAATTTTTTTCTCTACAGGCAAATTTTACTATGCAAATTGTTGACACCATATAAAATAGAGATCCTAATCAGTTTAGTAGTTTGGGATCTTTCGCTTGGTTCTTTCTGCATTCGTAGCAAAAAGTAGATATATCAGCTGTTTGTTTCAAAATAAGACATTTTTTTTTCTTACATTTTAAATTATTGTGATATAAAAGCTACCAACGAGGACATCATTTTAAAAGTTGAATGGATGAGATTGCTGATAACTAAATTTTGTTTCGTCTTTACATTCAACATTGGTTGATCATGTAAATTTTTACCTCTACAGACAGATTTTTATTACTCAAAATTTTGACATAAAAATTCATTATCGATTAGGAGTATAAGGTATTGTAGAGCAGTGTTGATATCCAGGGCAGTGTTGGGAACATTAGGCAGTGTTGATATTATAGAACCAAAAGTTTTGTTATTTGACTTATGAAATGTTTCATTTTTGCACTGTGGTCTGAACTGAAAATCATTTATGTTTTTTTTTTTAACAAACATAAGATCTGGTGCAATTATTATTCCATGTTTGTAATTATCATGATCTGTTATAACAAAATCTAATAATTTATATGTTCTCGAAATTGATTTCGATTAATATAAAATTTTAATTTGAGATTGGCTGATAAATATTCTATAAATTAATTTTGAAATTAAATTTATTTCCATTCGGGCATATATAGATTTTTATGAAAACAAAAATGCATCTTTTTTGAATAAATATTATAAATTACTGTTTAAAACCTATAAATTAAAAAAATAAGTGAAGAAGTATTATAAATCATAAATTTTAAGGTATATTATAAATTATATTGGTTATTGCAATGTGGATTAATAAAATATGAATTCTATAGTTTACAATGTATTTTATTTTACAAAATTATTTTTATTTCTCAATAAAATCAAAAGGCAAAAGTAAAAAAAAAACAGCACTTGAAGGAAAAATTATACATTTTCTCTCTTTTTTTAAGTGCGTTAATATTTAATTAGCTATAAAAGAAAAATATAAAATAAAATTTCGAAGTCTATTCCAGAAAATTTCACATTTATTCAAATATTTCATTCGTTAAAACGAGACGGAATAATCAATAAACAAATTCAATTAACAGTTTCCAAACTGACTTAAACGACGAAAATGAATTCCAGAAAACTAATCCATAAAAGCTGCTCGTCTAAATTAACTTTCTCTGAAAATAAAAAATAATACGACTCCATAGCAAACAAAACTCTTTCTTCAAAACAAAAACAAAATAAAAACTGAATCACTCAGAAAGAGTGATAAATTTGTTACAATTTCAAATCCTCCATTCTAGTGGCAAACCATCACTTAATTCCAGAAGACTGAGAATCGGAAGATAGCAGCAATCCGGTGAAAATATTTATTCTCTTTCATTTTCCCTTTATAAAAGGAGTGAAACTATTAATGATGGATAATGTAAACCGAAAAGTCTCTTCGAAAATTAATTTCCACGGGTTGTCTCTACTAATAAAAAGGCCTCTTCTGGAAAAATCCAGAAGCTTAAAGTTTTCTTAATTGGTTTTAATGCATCTTCGGAATTAGTTAAGTATTTTTCGCTTTAAGAACCTGCAGCCACGCAATATTTAGCTTAAAATTCATGACTGGATACTTTTCCCTTCCTAACTCTTGAAAGAGAGAGAGAGGTATTTACTCAAAGCAGAAGGCACCACAAAGTTGCTTCATCGTTAACTGCATAATGGAGCTTCGTACAAAAAGGAGATGTAATTGATTTTGGAGAGTACAGCTGGTTTTAGGTGTTGTTTTTTTCATTTTGTAAGTTTGGAAGCAAAAAAAAAAAAAAAAAATAACGCCAATCAGTTTGACTTTTAATAAAAAAGTTATGAAATTAAGGGGAGGAATCTAAAGGTATTGTGGAAGAAAAATGAGTTAAAGGAAATGTGAAATCTGCCTAATCTTTTTTTTTAAATTACTGATAAGTATCAAAATATTATTTGATTAATGTACTTATACGTTCAATATAATATTTCAAATGTAAAGAATGCCTTAAGGTTTGTTACTGAAAGGTTTGTTAATTTTAATAATTGCACGCCATACTTAATTTTAATTTTTTAATGTGAACTGCATAAAAAAAATAAAAAAATATCAAGTAGAGAAATAAAAAATGTTAATTTTTGTTAACGTTGTTAACCTTTAATTCTACCATAAATTAACAGTTTATTTAACCATTAAATATAAACCTATTCATTTTTCAATGTGTGGTTAATTTATATATATGAATGCTGTTAAACCATATACAACCATACATATAAATGCTATACAACCATATATGAATTTAAAACCATATATAATACTATGCAACCATACATATGAATACTATACAACCAAATGCAACCATATATATGAATACTATACAACCAAATGCAACCATATATATGAATACTATACAACATTCGATTCTGTGAAACGAAACGAAATAACCAATAAATAAATTCAATTATCATTTGCACACTGACTTAAACGAAGAAAATGAATTCCAGAAACTAATCAATAAAAGCTGCTCGTCTAAATTAACTTTCTCTGAAATAAAAATATTCCGACTCCATCGCAAAATAAAACTCTTTTCAAAACAAAAAAATGAATCAATCCAGAAAAAAGTGATAAATTTGTTACAATTTCCATTTCCAAACCATTCTTAATTCCAAAATCGGATCACTAAATTCCAAAGACAAAAGCTAAACATAATTTTAACTTTTATGGTTTTTAATGCATCTTCGGAATTAGTTAAGCATTTTTCGCTTTAAGAACATGAAGACACGCAATATTTAGCTTAAAATTCATGATTGGATACTTTTCCCTTTCCTAACTCTTTTGAAGAGAGAGAGGTATTTACACAAAGCAGAGGCACCACTGAGTTGTTTCATCGTTAACTGCATAATGGAGCTTCGTACAAAAGGAGATGTAATTGATTTTCGAACGTACAGCTGGTTTTAGGTGCTCTTTTTTTATTATTTTTTTTTAATTATTTTTGTAAGTTTGGCGTTATTTTTTTTACTGACAATCAGTTTGGTTTTTAATAAAAAAAAGTTATGAAATTAAGGAAGAATCTCAAGGTATTGTGGTGAGTGAAAAATGAGTTATAGAAAATTAGAAATCGTCTGAGTCTTTTTTAAATTTCAGATAAGTATCAAAATATATTGATTAATGTGCTTCAGTACTGTTTATATAATTGTTAAAAAAGTGCATTTGGTTTTGTTACTTAAATGTTTTGTTAATTTAATTATTTTACGCGATACCAAAATTTAAAAATTTTCAATGTGAACTGCATAAAAAATAAAAAATATCAACTGCAATGGAAAAAACTGTTAGTTTTCGTTAACGGTGTTAACCGTTAATGCAAATATAAATTAACGATTAATTTTAACCGTTAATATTCTTCCCTTAATTTTTTTCAATATGTAAATATATATGAATACTATCGTATATTTTATCATATGTGTAGTTAATCATGAATTTATATATATGAATACCATACAACCATGTACATATATATATATGAATACTATAAAACTATATATATATATTACTATCCAACCATATATATATGAATACTATACAACCGTTTATGTATGAATACTATACAACATTCGATTCTCTAAAAATGAGACGAAATAATCAATAAATAAATTCAATTAACAGTGCCAAACTGACTTAAACGACGAAAATGAATTCCAGAAACTAATGAATAAAAACTGCTTGTCTAAATTAGCTTTTCTAAAATAAAAATAATCTGACTTCATCGCAAACAAAACTCTTTCTTCAAAACAAAATAAAAAAAACTGAATCACTCCAGAAAAAAGATAAATTTGTTACCATTTCAATTCCTCCATTCCAAGGGGCAAACCATCACTTAATTCGAGAAGACTGAGAATCTGAAAAATAGCACGTTGAAAATATTTATTCTCTTTCATTTTGCCCTTTATAAAAGGAGCGAAACTATTAATGATGGATAATGTAATCCGAAAAAGTCGAGTCTGAAAACTAATTTCCACGGGTTGTCTCGACTCATAAAAGCCTCTTCTGGAAAATCCAGAAGCTTAAAGTTTTCTTAATTGGTTTTTAATGCATCTTCGGAATTAGTTAAGCATTTTTCGCTTTAAGAACCTGCAGCCACGCAATATTTAGCTTAAAATTCATGACTGGATACTTTTCCTTCCTAACTCTCGAAAGAGAGATAGTTATTTACTCAAAGCAGAAGCACCACAAAGTTGCTTCATCGTTAACTGCATAATGGAGCTTCCTACAAAAGGAGATGCAATTGATTTTCAAGCTACAGCTGGTTTTAGGTGTTTTTTTCAGTTTTGCGGTAAAAAAAAAAATAACGCCAATCAGTTTGGCTTTTAATCAAAAAAAAAGTTATGAAATTAAGGGAGGAATCTGAAGGTATTGTGGAAGAAAACTGAATTAAAGTAAATGAGAAATCGGCCTAATATTTTTTAAATTACAAATAAGTATCAAAATACGTATTTGATTAATGTACTTTGATTCTTTTAACATAAATGGTTTTTTTGACATTTGAAATATTATCTTCTCTTACTTAAAGGTTTTACTAATTTAATAATTGCACTTGATACATAATTTAAAAATTTAGAATGAAGACTGCAAGTACATAAAAAATAAACAACTATCAACTACAGATGGGGAAAAACTGTTAATTTTCGTTTATGGTGATAACCTTTAATGCTAATATAAATTAACGGTTAATTTAAAACGTTAAATATAACACCCCTTAATTTTTTTAATGTGCGGTTATTTTATATATATATGAATACTATACAACCATATATATGAATATATACGATTCTGTAAAAACGAGAAAAATAATCAATAAATAAATTCAATTAGCAGTTGATAAACTGACTTAAACGATGAAAATGAATTCCAGAAACTAATCAATAAAAGCTGCTCGTCTAAATTAACTTTCTCTGAAATAAAAATATCCGACTCCATCGCAAAACAAAACTCTTTCTCCAAAACAAAACAAAAGAAAAACTGAATCACCCTCCAGAAAAGAGTGATAAATTTATTACAATTTCAATTGCTCCATTCTGAACAAACCATCTCTTAATTCCAGAAGACTGAGAATTGGAAGATAGCACGGTGGAAATATTTATTCTCTTTCATTTTGCCCTTTATAAAAGGAGTGAAACTATTAATGATGGATAATGTAATCCGAAAAGTCGAGTCTGAAAACTAATTTCCACGGGTTGTCTCGACTCATAAAAGCTTCTTCTGGAAAAATCCAGAAGCTTAAAGTTTTCTTAATTGGTTTTTAATGCATCTTCGGAATTAGTTAAGCATTTTTCGCTTTAAGAACCTGAAGCCACGCAATATTTAGCTTAAAATTCATGACTGGATACTTTTCCCTTCCTAACTCTCCGAAAGAGAGATAGTTATTTACTCAAAGCAGAAGCACCACAAAGTTGCTTCCTCGTTAACTGCATAATGGAGCTTCCTACAAAAGGAGATGCAATTGATTTTCGAGCTTACAGCTGGTATAAGGAGGTTTTTTTTTATTATGTTAAGTTTGGCAGTAAGAAAAAATAACGCCAATCAGTTTGGATTTTAATGAAAAAAATCTGATCTGAATCTGATCTTGAGGAATCTGAAGGTATTGCGGTAAGTGAAAAGATGAGTTAAAGGAAATGAGAAATCGGCGTAATATTTTTAAATTACAGATAAGTATCAAAATATGTATTTGATTAATGTACTTTAGTACTTTTAACATAATATTTCAAATGTCAAAAGAAACTAATTTATTTTCGTTACTTAAAAGTTTTGCTGATTTAATAATTGCACGCGATACCATAATTTAAAAATGCATAATATGAATTACATAAAAAATAAATAAAAATCTTCAAATTGGAAAGACTGTTAATTTCCGTTAACGATGTTAGCCGTTAATGCTAATATAAATTAACGGTTCATTTTAATAGTTAAATTTAACATCCCTTAATTTTTTAATGTGGGGTTAATTTTTGTTTTTGAATACAATACAATTCTCCACATTAATTGGTTTCGTAACATTGAATATATTTATCGGGAGACCTTCCAAATGTATACAAAATACACTGTTGGTAGGTCTTTCAATAACATACAACAATAATCGTTACCACAAAAATGCAACATTTGTTAAATTTTTATATTACATTTTCTGTATCCGACAATTGCACTTTTTTGATTTTTTTTTTCATTTGCATACATAGTATTTTAAAAAAGATTTGTTATTAGAAATTTTTAATCACAAAGAATATATTTATTAATTTAATAAAATAACATGTATTTATAAAATGTTTGCAGAAATTCTTTTTTAAAATATTGATAAAACAAAAACAGGTTTGACTATATGAATTTTTTCGTATTAAAATATTATTAATAACTTGCTTGCCATGGAAAATTAAAAAAAGTTATAACCTTTTTCTTAAAAATGTATTTTTAAAAAGATGGCAATCACAAATTTAAGTATTAAAAAGTCCATCTATTCATCTATATACAATATATTCTCGATTGAATATCACATTTTTTTTTTCATTGGATGATTCCATAACAGATTTGACTCCATTGAAGAATTATACTCGTTCCCAATGTATAATTTGAAGAAAAGAATTCAAAAATAAATATTAAATAAATAAATAAATTATTTTTGAATTTATGATTGATTTTAAGACTGCTTAGAGATTTCTCTTCACTTTAATTAAAAACAACCACCCTCTTGAAAAATATCTCTATTGCTAAAAATTAAATGGTCGTAAATGTCCACTGCTCACTGTAGTGACCCAAACCTCACCACAACCTCTAGCAGAAATTCTTTTTACAAACAGTCAATCTACTGTGTTCTCATGAGCTCCAAATTTCAATATAAGATAATATTATCAATTTATTATTTTTTTTACTATCCCTGGCTGCATGGTCTGGATAAAATTAAATAAATAATATAATAATAAATTAAATAAAATTAAAATTAAAAAAATAATAAAATTAAAAAAATATATTTATATTTATAAAATGTTTTCAGAAATTCTTTTAAATAGATTAATAAAACAAATATGGTTTTGAGTACATGAATTTTTTCATACTAGACTATTAATGACCTTTCTCTTAAATGAAGTTTTGAAAAATAGAAATTATGAATTTATGCATCAAAAATCGATCAGTTCATCCATTGATCCATCCAGTCCATCTATTAATCCATACATAAAATATATTATCTTGAAAATCACAATTTTTTTTTTCATTGGATGATTCTATAAAAGATTTGAAAAAAAAAAAAAATTTTTTTTTCAATGTATAATATGAAGAAAAACAATTCAAAAATAAATAATAAATAAATAAATAAATTATTTTTGAATTTATCATTGATTTTAAGACTGCTTAAAGATTTAAAACAACCACCCCCTTGAAAAACAGATCTCTATTGCTAAAAATTAAATGGTCGTATACCCTCCACTTCTCACTGTAGTGACCCAAACCTCACCACAACCTCTACCAGAAAATCCGTTTACTACAAGCATTCAATCTACCGTAGTCTCATGAGCTCCAAAATTCGATATAAGAGAATATTATTATTTTGTTATTCTTTTTCCATCCATGGCTGCATGGTCTGATTTCTCTATTGCGTAGACCAGAAAGTTAAACGTTTCATTTCACCACATTACTTCTGGCATTCTTCCCCTTCTGGTGGTTTAACCTTGAAACGGCGGGGAACTGGAGCACTCTGGGAGGTTCTTTTTGCTCCACTGCCGCATTATTTCATGGTTCACTTCCCTCAGTAAAGCATGCACTGGAATTGAGTTGCAGGATAGTAGATATGCGGGTTCTTAAGGCTAGGGCTTCATCAAAAACTAGTGGGCTAGCGGAGTGCAGTCGAGTTTAATAGAAATCTGGGGTTGGCCAGGGTTATATTTATTGAATACATATTGAAAGAAATTGAAGATTTTAATTGAATTTTTTTGACCGTAGCAAGAAAAATCACTAAAGATAAATATAAAATACAGTCGAATGTTAGAAATGATTTTTTATCTTTGATAAAGTCTTCAAAACAGCATTGATGTCTGCGATTAAAATGCAACACTGAGGTTTCATAACTCTATAAAGAAGGTATTTGGAGATGAAATACAACTGTATAATAGAATTCAATAAGTATAAAATATGTTAGATTAAATAATTATAATCAATTGAATTATGATTAAATAAATATCTCTAATTCTTTAAGAACTAATAAATTGAACTATTATCATTAAATATATATATATATATAATTATTTAAGAACTAATAAATTAAACTATTATCATTAAATAAATATCTCTAATTCTTAAAGAATTAGAAATATATAAATAATGATAATTCAATTTATTATAATTATTTAATCTAATACATTTTATATTCATTGAATTCAATTATACTGTTGTATTAATATAGTTTTTCAGTTTATTTATACAGTTATTATTATACAGTTCATTTTATTCATATTCGTTATTATCATACAGTTTATGATGAATCATATATCTAACTCTTTAAGAATTAGAGATATGATTAATCAGAATTAAACTAATTAGCCTAAAGTGTGTAAAAAATTGACCGTAGAGCGATAAACCAAAACCAAATCACCTAATTGCCAAATGCAATGAGAATCATTGTAGAAATAAAGTTAAATTAATATACTAATATAGCATATGCGCAAAGTGTATATATATATATATATACATACACTGCAGCTTATGCCCACTTATGTTCTTCAACAATTTCTTCTTTAATGTGAGACATCTCCGAGTTTTTCTATTAAGAATGCTATGATAGTTTTGGTAAACAACTTTCACAGAGGGAATATCATTAGTAACTTATGGCGTGCAAAATGGTCATGTTTCAAGATCACTCCTTTGGCTTTGTGTTCATGTGTTGAGTTCTTATGTATATATCTAGATAAAGTATATTTCCTCCAGTTAATAATTGCATGGCTGCTTGCTTGATAAATTAATATAATTTAATTACTTTTCGCAATTATAACTAAGATTAAACTGTTCAATATAGCTCAGAATTTATACTGTTTCTTACCCAGTCGGCGTTTTGTATTTTAATAATAGCATCTCTCTCTGTTGGTCTAAAGACATCCCCTTACAGAAACGCCATGATCGAGTTTCAATATCTTTTGGCTCCTCTGACTCTTGATTTAGGTTGGCATCTAATTTTCTTCTTATTGAATTTGGCGGTAGCATGGATGTTTGTTAATGGTTCGGAAACCTCGTAAAACTGTAGGTCCCATCTAATTAGCTCGAAGTGTGCAAAAAGTGACCGCAGAGCCAAAAACCAAACCAATCTTATGTAATTTGAGTTCTTTTTATTATATTTTTTCAACAACTGAGGTAGTATCGTCTAGCGTATTGAAAATTTTGACTTTTTCATCTTAATTAAAAAAATATTAACTTTTATAGTTATTGTATTTGCTGAGTCTGATATAATAAGTGTTTTTGTATATTTTAAATGTTGAACTTTGTAGCTGTTTCTTTAAAATTTTACTAAATGTCTTCAATGATTATATTGTAATAACCTGATGGTACGCCTTGTAACTGGCTGATACCTTGCAACTTTGAATCTTCCTAGCATTCGATTTTTTTTTATTGGGATTTATGTAACGTGCCTTTTCCCTTTATGGCTACAAACGCATAATTGGGATAATGGATACGAGGAAAACAAAATTTATCATAGAATATGAAAATGAAGCAAATCTCAAAAATATTAAAACAGAATGTGACATCTAGGAGATTAGACAAAAGTAGAAAAATTAATACAAAATGTTTTGTTTGACAGCATGATTATGGCACAGTCTGTGGTATGAAAATAAAGTATATTAATTTCAAAATAAGCACAGTAAATTATAATATTAAGGTCAAACATATTTATTTAACAGAAGATTACAACACAGACTATGATGATCGAAATATGATGAAGAAATTGATTAGATGTTTGTTTTGTCGATCTACGGTCATTTTGTGCACACTTCTGGCTAATTTGACCGGGACCTGCAGTTTAGAGTGGATTCCGAACAACTAAAATCATTCATGTCACCCCCAGGAAGGCCTGATTGCAGGAGATTCTGGTTTCGAACGTAATGCTATTAACTGTTAATGCTTTGAATTTATGCCATTTCAAAAAAACTTTATTTCTTTAATTACCAAAATTCGGTGTTTAAATGCAAAATATCTCCATACACAAAAACGGATTTCTTTAGTAAATGCAACTGATAAATTTGTATAAATTCGAGAACTATTTTAATTGTTACAGTTCCTAAACCCTGAAAGTTTCATTTAGACAAGTATTTCACTAAAACAAGCTCTTACGTAAATTCCGAGAAATTGTGAGAGACTTTACACAATATCATAATTTCATTGGTATCAAAATTCAAAATTATAATTTCACTGTTTACATAATTTATGGAAAGCCGTTTGGCGGTAAAGCAGTTCTCTATTGAATTATTATGCCATTCATACGAATCTATTTTTAATCTTTTGTAGTCCACATTTAAACTATGTGTAAAATAATTTATATCACATTAATGCTGTATAAATTGCATAACTGTACAATGCTACCATTTACACCGAAGGTTTTATTAAATTATTAGTTCATTCATTTGGTAAATATACATGTGTTGATACAGAATATGTCGAATTTCCGAAATCTGAATTACATCAAAGAGGACAAAAATTGTGTTTTCCTTATATATGCCATCCTAAATAATAGTGTTTAATAAATTATGGATTGAAAATGTCTTTGGTGAAGATAAATTTTTAATATAAACATAGAATGAAACAAAGGATTTTAATTTTTGTATTACAAACAGAGAATAAAACAATTGATTGTAATTTTTGTAACACAAACAGAAAATAAACAAACGATTGTAATTTTTGTAACAAAAACAGAGAATTAAACAAACGATTGTAATTTTTGTAATACAAACAGAGAATAAAACAAATGATTGTAATTTTTGCAACAAAAACAGAGAATAAAACAAACGATTATAATTTTTGTAATAAAAAGGAGAATAAAACAAACGATTGTAATTTTTGTCATTAAAAACAGAGAATCGATCAAATGGTTGTAATTTTCGTCATTAAGAACAGATAATAAAACAAATGATTGTAATTTTTGTAACAAAAATAGCGAATAAAACAAACGATTGTCATTTTTGTAACATTTAAAACTTGCTGTAATTTCAGTAAAGCCATTTTAACATTAGTAAAATATATTTTTAAGGAATCTCTTGAAGTTTTTTTTTTTTTTTTTTTTTTAATTTGCTTTTATAGATTCAATGCTTTCTATACAAAATTGCAAGTTTAATTTTTTTATGACCACACAATTTGTAGTTGTTATGTAATATCATTATTACTAATATACTAACAGAATAAATTAGATTTGTATAAGATAGCTGAAAAATACATAACTTGTTTTATGTCTGACATGCAGTTTTTGACATATAAAAATGTAGACATTTTGTATTATGAATTGAAAAACTGAAAACAAAAAACAAAAACAAGAAAAAGTACAACTCTGTTTTGAAATGTAGATTTCATTTTTCCGATATTTTACTCATTACCGAAATTCGATATGAATGGATAAACCAATAATACATGCTTCAAATGATGGAACTTTCATACTTTTAAGCTGCTTTTCAATTGAAATGTGCGGTTTTTTTTTCTCCAATAACGAAACTTTGGCTTGCAACATACTGGCAAGGAGAAAGGTGAATCAGATTAAAATCCGTTCTAGCAATTTATTTCTAACCCAAAAATACGACGATATGTATTGATAAATAAATGCATTCTGATTATTATTCTATTGTGAATACTTGCCTTTTATTATGTTAGAAAAGGCGGGGAATTTTATATGAAAAGACATCATATAAAACCTAGACGAGGTTTATTAGATTATATTTTGAAACAAGGTCGAAAGGATGAATTTCAGAAAACAATAACAATCATTCTAAATTTTTTTTTTTATTTTAGAGAAAAATGAGGTTCATTCGTATTTGAAGTCGATCTTATTACGTTTGTTTCTTAGAAGACTTTGATGTCTGAACATCTGATATTGCTGTACATTGGATAATACAACATTAGTCAAATTTATATCAAAGGGAAGCTGTAGACAGGAAAAAGTTGGTTGAACTTTGATTGGAAAAGAAATATGAATAGAATTTCATGATAATTGGATATTCCATTCCTAGATTATTTATTTCTATTTTGACTTTATGGTAGTCTGCGGCATTCGGTAGTTTAGAAATGAAATGGCTTTGTTTATTTTATGAAATATATTTAAAAAAAGATTTATGTTTTCGAAGAAATTATTGATCGTTTTTGAAATAATATGTAATAAAAAACAGTATAATGTTATAAGCAAAATGCGAAAATTAATAACGCCTTTTCCTGTAAAAGTGAGTTTTTTCAAAGATAATCTATTTCAAATTATATGTTACTATAAATTTATTAAAAAATGAAATAGTTGCATGAAGAAAAGGGACATAAAAACTTGTAGCATATGTAATGAACATTGAACACATTAATTATAAAGAGCAAAATAACATAGTATTTAATAATATTTAATTTATACATGTATATTACAAATATTTACACGTATCTAAAGTATTTAAATCTGTAGAAGTTTTGTTCAGACATTAATGACATATTTTTCTTGTGAAAAAGTAATGCTAAGAAGTAAATTTTT